>PVKZ01004953.1:0-46141 GCA_004027375.1 Macroglossus sobrinus | reverse complement strand
GATGCCCGCGAGCAGGGAAACAGGGCGCGGACGGGGAAACGGGACGACACGGGACAAATGCGACCGGGGGAGGAGGGGGAGCGAGCAGAGCTCTCGGCTGTGGAGAAAGGGAGAGAGGCAAGAGGAGAAAGGGGCGCCCACGTGCCCGGGGAGGCGCTGGGCGACGGCGCCACCTTCCGTCGGCCCGCGGCGCCGCGCGCTCTTGGCGGGCTCGGGCCGGGGGCGCGCCGGGGAGCAGCTGCGCCCACCGGGGGGCGGGCCCGCGCCGCACCCGCCATCTCGGGCGGCGCGCGCGCGCCCGCGGCGAGGCGCCCCCCGGCTGCTCGCACCCACGGGCCCCTCGAGGACCCGGCACAAAGGGGCGCGGGGCCTCTGCGGGGGCTCGGTCCTCGGGCCGCGCGGTTCGGCCCGGGGGTCGTGCACGACCCCCGCCCCCCGCCCCCGTCCCCCCCAAGCGTCCCGGGGACAGGCGCATCTGTGCACACACGCGCATTTTTTTTTAAAAATAACATATTTCTAGACAGGCCTCCTCCCCCCCACCCCCCGCCACCCCCATCTTCGCGAAGCGGCCCCGAGGGCGGGGGCGGGGGGCGGGGGGCGGGGCCGCGCCGTTAATAAAGGGAGGAGGGCGGAGCCGGCCGCCCGCCATTGGCCGGCCCGGCGAGTGACGTCACCCGCACGACACCCTGATAACTAGTTGGGAGAGAGCCCGCAACTTTTTGCAGAAGGAGCGCGCGCGCGCCGGGGAGTGCGCGGGGGTCCGGCGCTTGCGGCGGGAGCCACGAGCGGGCGAGCCCAGGGGGGGCCCGGGCTGCCTCGGCCGCCGCCGCCCCTGCGCGCAGCCTGGAAGCGGGGGCGGGGGGCGGGGGGGCGCCGAGGACTCCGCAGCGCGCCCGCGAAGGTGGACGGGCGAGAGGGGGAGGGGCGGCCCCGCGCGCGAGCGAGCGGCCCGGGCTGGCGCGCCCCGGCCCCGCGGCGGATCATGGTGCAGCAGGCGGACGGCGCCGAGGCGGACGGCAGCCTGCCCCGCGAGGCGCTGGACACGGACGAGGGCGAGTTCGTGGCGTGCAGCCCCGTGGCGCTGGACGAGAGCGACCCGGACTGGTGCAAGACGGCGTCGGGCCACATCAAGCGGCCGATGAACGCGTTCATGGTGTGGTCCAAGATCGAGCGCCGCAAGATCATGGAGCAGTCCCCGGACATGCACAACGCCGAGATCTCCAAGCGCCTGGGCAAGCGCTGGAAGATGCTGCAGGACAGCGAGAAGGTCCCGTTCATCCGCGAGGCCGAGCGGCTGCGGCTCAAGCACATGGCCGACTACCCCGACTACAAGTACCGGCCGCGGAAAAAGCCCAAGATGGACCCGGCCGCCAAGCCCGGCGCCGGCCAGAGCCCCGAGAAGGGCGCGGCGGGCGGCGCGGCCGCGGCGGGCGCCAAGGCCGCCAAGGGCTCGGGCAAGAAGTGCGCCCGGCCCAAGGCGCCCGCGCCGCCCTGCGGTGGCGGCGGCGGCGGTGGCGGCGGCGGTGGCGCTGGTGGCGCTGGCGGCGGTGGCGGCGCCAAGGCCGGCGCGGCCAGGGCGGCGGCGGCGGCGGCGGCGCCCGGGGACCCCGGCGGCGCGGCCGACGACGGCGCGCCCGGGGGCCCGCGCGCGAGCGGCGCGCCCAAGACGGTCAAGTGCGTGTTCCTGGACGACGAGGACGACGACGACGACGAGGACGACGAGCTGCCGCTGCGCGTCAAGCAGGAGGCGGACGACGACGACGACGAGCCGCCGCCACCGCCGCCGCCGCCGCCGCCCGTGCTCAGACGCTACAACGTCGCCAAAGTGCCCGCCAGCCCCACGCTGAGCAGCGCGGCCGAGTCGCCCGAGGGCGCCAGCCTGTACGACGAGGTGCGGGCCGGCGCGGGGGGCGCGGGCGCGGGCGGCGGCAGCCGCCTCTACTACAGCTTCAAGAACATCACCAAGCAGCAGCCGCCGTCGCTGGCGCAGGCCGCGCTGTCGCCCGCGTCCTCGCGCTCCGTGTCCACGTCCTCGGCCTCGTCCGGCGGCGGCGTTGGCGGTGGCGGCAGCAGCAGCGGCGGCGGCGAGGACGGCGACGACCTGATGTTCGACCTGAGCTTGAATTTCTCCCAAAGCGCGCACAGCGCCAGCGAGCAGCAGCTGGGGGGCGGCGCGGCGGCGGGCAACCTGTCCCTGTCGCTGGTGGATAAAGACTTGGATTCGTTCAGCGAGGGCAGCCTGGGCTCCCACTTCGAGTTCCCCGACTACTGCACGCCCGAGCTGAGCGAGATGATCGCGGGCGACTGGCTGGAGGCGAACTTCTCCGACCTGGTGTTCACGTATTGAGCGCGGCGGCCCGCGCGCCTGGCGCGCGCTCGCGCGGGCGCAGAGCGGGGTCCTCGGGAGGAAGTGGCGGTGGCGGTGGCGGCGGTGGCGGTGATGGTGATGATGATGAGGAGGAGGAGGAGGAGATGGTGGTGGTGGGTGGAGGGGAGAGAAGATGCTGGTGTCTCTAGGATACGGGGACACAAAGAAATTGGAAAAGATGACTTTTTTTTTTTGGTGGAGTTCAAGTGAAATGAGTCGTTTTTCCATATTTTTTTCCTGTCTTTTTTTTTTTAATTTTTATTTTTGATTTTTAAATTTTTTCTGGGTCCCCCTTTCCCTTCCTGGATGATGTCTCAAGGTAGTTGCATTACCTAGTCTGGAGTTGTGATGCCCCCCACCCCACCTCCCCGATCTGTGTTTTTGTAATGATTTCTCTTTCCTGAAATTCGTGATTGCAACAAAGGCGGAGGGGGCGGGGCGGGGGAGGGGAGCAGGGCCCGCCCCGGAAGGCGCGGGTGGGAGCTCGCCGGTCTTTGAAGTCTCTGGAAGGCCTCTGCAGAGGGCCCTTTGGCAGCACAACTGTTACGCTAGGGAGTTGGTTGGAGATTTTTTTTTTTTCTTAAGAGATTCTTTAAAGAACTGGTGATTTTGTTGATTTTTTTTTTTTTTTTGGAAAGCGAACACAAAAAACAAAAAAGGGACCATGGCGACGTTTTTATTTTATCGTATTATTTTTTTGGAGGGAGAACACTGATGTCTTCTATGCATCCGATTCTTAACAAAACTGCAGGGAGCTTGAAATAAACATGCAGACTGTACAAACGCTTACAACAAAAAAACAAAAAACAACAAAAAAAAAACTGTGAACTGACTTAACGATCAGAGTTTACTTTTCAGATCAAATTGTTTATGGTTTTACAAATGTGATTTCTACTTGCCAACTTTTTTTTTGTAACTTGTTCCCTTAATACCTCCTTGATTGAATACCAGACAGCCTAGACCTCATTACAAAAGGTATTGAAAAACATTTTTGATACATAACAGACCTCAGTCTTTTTTAAAAATTAATATATTTTCAGGCGTATTTTTGTACAGTGAAAAGGGAACATTCTTGCTGTGTTTTTCCAGTAAGACTTTCAGGCACTTCTTCCCTTTCGATTTTTTCTTTTTCCTGATTTTTTTTTAATTTTTATTTTTTTTTTAGCATGCAAGTATGTTGGTACGTTCCGTCCTGGTTTTAAAGGATTACAATTTTAAACGAATCCTTGCATCTAAAGGCCTTGTGGTTAAAGAAAAAAAAAAAAGCAAACTTTTTTTTTGTACAGCTATCGTAGAGATTTGTTCCATATTTGTAGGTAAAGATTTATTGAAAATGGTGATATAGACCTCAGAGCTGTTATCTTAGTTGAAAGATTGTATATGTACTGTACTATAGTAGGACTATGTATTCATACGCTGTGATGTTGATGGAGCCCCAGATGGAAGATTTAAAACTGGATTCTCGATTTTTAGCAAAAAAAAGAAAAAAAGAAAGAAAAAAAGGCACATAGTTTAAAAAGTTTCTCATTTCGTGCAATATAACCTAAATAAAGAAAGACCATCTGCGTATTTTGTAGCAAATGGTGGCAACGCAGACTGAATGCACTGTCGACATCATTGCGGTTTTTTTTTTTCTTTTTTCGTGCTGGAAGTCTGTATCTTGACAATTTTAATAAATCAGCTGGAACTGATAGCAACTCGCATCGCCATTAGTCTCTCTGGCAGCCCAGGTGGGAGTCCTGGTGTCGCAGCGCATTCAGTGGCGAGGCCGCCGTGCGCGCGGGTGGGAGTGGCGGGCGGCCTTCCGCGCGCAGGGGGCTCGGGCGGTGGCGCGCTCCGCCGGCTGGCCGATTTCTCGTTCCTCTCCCTCGGATGGCGAGTTATTAAAACACCGAGAGGATTCTGTCTGCCTTCCTTCCCTCCCCACCCCCACTTCCTTTCTCACCTCCTCCCCCACCCCGCCCTCTCCCCCACGCATCCTGGCGGGCGGGCAGCGGCGCGCGGGGTCCTGCGCTCACCCGGGGGTTGTGCGTTCGCCGCGGGGCTGCGGGGCGCGCAGACGCGCCTTGGGCCGCTAGAGCCCAGGCCGTGCGGGTCCTCGCCGCTCTCCCTCGGGGGTGGGGACGGCCGTTTTCCGTTTTGAATTTTTTTTTGTCGGAGGCTGCATCGCTCTCCGCGGGTGCGCACTGGTAGATGCCGGTGGGGAGCGCGGCCCCCGTTCTTGGCCTCGAGCGGTGACGGGGGCAGGAGAAAGGCTCGGGGTGTCCGTCTCTCCCCGGTACCTTTGGGCTGGCGGGGCGTGGCGCGGCCGCGAGCCGGCGGGAGGCCGGGGAAGGAGGGCGCGGCGGGAGGAGCATGGCGCGGCCACAGCGATCTGGACCCGCGGCCTCCGGGGAGGGCATCGTGCGGGCCGAGCCGCCGGTGAGGGCGTGGAGGCAGCGGTTGAGTCAGCGAGAGCGCCCGGGTGGCGGCCCTGCACCCCAGGGATAGAGCCCAGGCGCCCCGGGAGTCGCGTGTGGCTCTCCACGCCCGGGAACCGCGTGTGCCAGGGCGCACCGCGCCCCCGGACCTGGAGACACACAGGGCCCCCCGCGCTGGTGCCCCGCGGCCCGCGGGGCGGGGAGGGGAGTCGCCAGGCTGCGGGGCGGGGGGCAGAAAGCAAACCCGGAGACGCGGCGGCCGCGCGCGCGCGGCCCGATCCCCGCGCTCCCCGGCGCGCGCCGGCCCCCGGGAACGCGCCTCGGGGACGGTGGCTAGATTTCGGGCTGTCCCCCCTCCTACTTTGCCTCCCCGGGGGCTCGGGGGCCGTCCGCCCAGGCAGCCCGCCCTCCGACGCCCCCACCCGCGGCCTCGCGGCGCGGCCCCCTCCGCGCGCCCCGCGCGCCGCGCCCGCGGCAGCGTGGGAGCCTTTCGGCCGCGAACCGAAACTCCGTGCGGGGTCACAACGGCTCCTTTTTGCATTCCCGAGGGCTGGCCTCCATCTTTGCTGGGCCGTGAGCCCGAAGGGAAGCGTCGTCGCTCCCAGGGGCTGCTAGGCCGCCGGGCGGGGGGCGGCTCCGGCGCGCTTCTCGCCTCCCCTCCCTCCTCCCTCCGCCCCTCGGCCCTGCGCCCTGCGCTCCGCCCCACCCCCACCTCCCATCCTCCCGGGCTCCCGGGGAGCCGCCCCCCGACCCCAACCCCAACCCCAACCCCCCGTCTCGGGGACGCGAAGCCAGCAAGCTTGGCTGCAGACGGACAGATTTCTGTGGCTTTCTTTTTTTTTTTCCCTTTCGATGAACCATCAGATGCCGCCAGTGCGCGGACTCTCGGGCCGAGAGGGGCCTGGTGGCGTGATCGAGGTGCTCAGTATAGAACTGGATTTCTGCGATTGTTTACTTTTTTCTTCTCCCTCAAATAACAGACCAGTGTCATCATTGGTCGGACACTTATTTAGCCACGAATAATGGAGCCAGCGGTTTACAAGGGACGAATCTCTGTGCTGGTGACAGTGTATGGCGGCCCTTGTGCTGCAGTTGTGAAAACTGCTTGCCTGAAAACGCAAACCCGTCTATAAGGTTTAGTCTAGGTATTCTGCAAACCCCAAAAAACTTTGCATGTGGTTTATGTTTTAATCATAGAGGGATCTCGGACATTTTCTGTGGTGAGGTAGGAACTTTACATTAGTATCATGTAATGATTTGGCCTCGGATGGAAACAAGTAGTCTTGATTAAAAAAAATAGAAAAGAAAAAAAAAAAGCTATGTAGCCTAATGTCTTGATTGTAAAGTAAGACAGAACTAGATGGTCGGCGATCTAAATTAAAAACCTGTTAGAACTCAGGACAGTCGCGGGAAGGCGTTTTGAACAATATTTAAGGCTGTTTTGACGAATGCTTTGTGAAAATCGAGTCTTAATGAATCCTTATTGAATGTCTACAACATAGTATAATACACACGGTATTCTTGCCACTGGATAGTCTTCAATAAAAGTTTCGTTGCATTTTTTTTTCTTAGTCTCTTAAGTCAGTCTTATTTTTAACTAAGCGTTGACAGAATATCTTAAAACGGACCTGTGGGGGTGGGGAGAGGCGGGCTGAGCGCTCAGCATCCTGGTCGGTGGGTGTCCTGCTGTTCAGAACTAGTTCACAGACTCTGAGGCCAGCCTTTTGAGAAGGCTCCCATCTTCGAGACCTTGAACCAGCATTCTCTTATTAATTCTTTAAACGGTGGAAATAATCTTCCAGTGCTTCGCCTCTGATATGCATCCTTTTTATACAAAAATGATAATAATAATGCGAATAAAAGGCAGTGTATTGAAACTGTGCTTTGCAAATATTATGTATGTTATGAATGACTACAGTCACAGGGCAAATTATTTGTAGAATGATTATCTTTTAGCTAGAAAAAAATGACACCCCTTTTGGGCAGAGATGTTTCTTTTTGAATGTTAATGAATCAAGGGGGAAGTGATTTAAATATGCATGCGTATAGCAGTCAGGATGATCGAGATGTGTTTTTGGTTTTTTGTGGTTTTTTTTTTTTTTTAGAAAAAATTCAAAAGACAGGACTTGTTTTTCTCTGGGAACTGAATCCATAATCAATCATTGGATATCGGTACAGTACAAAAAAAATGTACGTGTGTTTTTCACTTCAGAATTCGAATGACTTGCCCAAGGAATCTGAGAAATAAAGCAAATAAGTTGCTCTATTTTAACAGTAGTCATTCGCTATAAATATATTATAGCAATCTTAACTTTTTTATTCTCGGATATGATTAATGATATGTATATTCTTACTTTTTCTTCTAACGGGCATATGTATCCTTGAGGACATTTTGGAGAGAGGTTTTTCTTGCACTCTCCCATTTATAGAATCTTTATACTCTTTTAGGGCGTGGTCCCCTGCTTTGAACAGATTTCTGAAGCAAATATATTTGTGCTTTTTCTTACGTAGGATGACCAGCAAAACTAGTTGACTGAGTTGTCAATGTTATCCGTAGCGAAGAAACTTTCTTTATTACAGTTTCAGGGAAGATCTTTTCAGGATATTTCTCAGTTATCCTAAGGGCCAAATTTTATACACTTTCCATCAGGAATGTCCGTTTCAAATGCCATTTGTATAGCCTAGGCCTGGGGGAAGCCAACACAGCCTTATGTGCCCAGACACCGCGTTGATGGGTGCCCAAAGTGACGTCTCCATCCAATGTCTCCATGGAATGGCTCTTGCACATGCTTTTCCGAGATTTGGCATCTTTTCGTTATTTCTGTCTCACTGTTCATTTGTTCGACGGATTCTGCTGTATTCCCTTTCATTTTTCATGACCTGGCAATTTTTTTTTTTTTTGATAACAACTCAGCTATTCTTTTTTTTTTTTTTGGCCCCTGTGGAGCCCACGTTTTCGGTCACAATAAAGATGAAACAAAATTTCTGAAACTCAGTTTCCTTCCATTGGACTTTGCTCCTGGCTCTTTTTCGCGAAGCTTAACGTCTCGTCTTTTTTTTTTTTTTCCATCGTAGTTATTTTTAAACACTACCTATATCAATTAGCTGCCTAATTCGTCTTACCTATCTTACACGCGGATGCAGTGAGTTTATAAGAGAATTTCACAAACACATAGTTTTTTAGCGAACTGAAGCAGAAATGTAAAGGAGACCTATTTTTATACTCGATGAAAGCACAAAAGTGCAGAAAAGTATAAAATGGCTTACAAAAGGGAGGCATACGTTCCTACTGTTCCATGTATAAACGTAATAATTTTATTGGGTGGAGATACTCTTAATAAAAGATTCAATACCTCTGCCTGTGCACAGACAGGACTGTTTTCACGGGCCTGGGGACTTCTGGTCGCCCGCGGCTGCCAACAGACCCCCCTCTCCGTGGAGGAAGCGCACCGCTGACAGCAATAGGACGGTCCAGACGTGAGCGGGCGGAGCATCCCCGGGCGGAGCATCCCGGGGGGCATCCTGCTCACAGACTTGCGCTTTCTCTGCCGTGAGCGTGTCACAATAAAGCAATATGGCAAAAAAGGTTGACCATGTGTAAACATATCATCTTAGGGTCCTTGGAGGGATGACTTGGATGCTTATGTTCTTATTGGACCTACTACGTTCCCTTAAAAAAAAAAAAAACCCGGCACCTGGATACTACTCATAGCGTGCCATGTGAAGAAGTTCGACTAAATCGGTCTCGCCCAAGGGCCCTCACTCATTTCGCTTCATCCAGCTTGTGTCCAAATCCACGACGCCCATCTGGCGACTTGCGTAGGGAGAGGCGTCCCGTGCCATCACCACGACTCCCATTGTGTCGACTTTCACTCTTGTACCTATGTTGTGGGTTGAAGAGTCTTTTGCATTTGTTCTGTGACACCTTTTTTTTTTAACGGACTGTTTTAAAGCGGAGTCCCCCAGTCGTGTCTGGGGCTCCCAGTGGTTACGGCATCCCACAATGCCTCACGATGGCCGCCAGGATGGTTCAGTAGAGCATGACACTGTCCACGAGTCTGTCTGTCTTTTCCAAGGCCACATGCATCTTGCTTTCATAGCCACTCCAGGTTGGGGAGCAGAAAAGCTGAAAAACTCTTTTGTTTAGACGTCTGAGTGGTTTGTGGGGGGGTACCTTGTTAGAGTTTGCATGCCAGCGCACGCCCCGACGCTGTGACACGGGGCGACGCGCCCCGTTGGCGGTGCGCTGGAGGACGGAGTGTGACATAGCACTAGGGTTAAAAAAGAAAATGCATGGCAAAGTTTCGTCTTCTCGTAGACTATCTAGCATGCGGAGTTTAGTGTGTTAAACAGTGTATGACATTGCTGTATCAAAGTTGTAAAATTAAGCATTATTTATTGAAAACTATGTATTTTTTTGTAAAAACCTGATCACATAGAGCATATCGGTGGCTTGTGCTTGTGCTTCGATGGAACCAGCTTCTTGACCCCCCCGCCCCCCCCTTGGTATGCAGTGTTATTGCTCAGGGTTGAAAATAGTATACCCCCATGTCTCTTTGGCAAGAGTTTTTCACAGAGGGATACATTTGTTCAAAAGACTCTAATAAAAGTGTGTGATCAACCTGCGCTTGTGGTTTTTATGTGACTTTTTCTTTTCAGTTTTTGCATCTGATGATAACTACCGTTCAATTCCTAAAATGTCGTCCTCCAAGCTGATGATGTCATGGGCAGGTTCGAAAAGGACTGGGTGTCAGATGGGAGAGGGACAGGTCCCAGGGGACGCCCCCCCCCAGGCAGGTTTGAGAGCTGCTGACAATTGGAATGAGCGTGGTCATAACGTCTGGAGAATTTTAATTGGCCAATCAAGTGGATCAAAGCCTAGAGCAAGTACGGAAGGGTAGACATGGTTTATCCGAAACGTTTGAAGTAGAACATGAAGGGAAAATATTGGAGCAGTTGCTGCTTGTGGATCCGATGCCAGCAAACTCCATTTCTCTGCGTCTTTTTTCTATTCTTGCTATAAACCATTCACCGTGTACATGTATTTTGACACAGAAACCATTCTGTATTGAGATTCTTGATATGAGATGCTTTTATGGAAGCCTGCTGATCCTTGGAAGTTTCAGAATTTTTCAAACGTGTGTTTACATGGTGAGTGTTCATTGTATATTAAATTTGCTTTTGTAGAAACCCTTGTGTTGTATTGTAACCCATTTTCAAGTGCACAATTAACACGACCACTCAGGTTCTTAGTTATCTCAGTTTTCACTACTAAGCCAAGGTCCAATTTCAGACCTACCTACGGTAACTCTTTAATCATTATAATAGTAATCTCAATGTTTTGACTTCATTGATGGGCATGTTGAGGATGTGTCTCACTTGAATAGGATTTTAGTTTTACTTATCATTTGAAGGAAACAGAAATAGAGCCCGTCTACACTTCACCTAGAAAAGAGGTTCCTTATGATTAACACTGTAGGGTCCTGAATTGAGGCTCCTGTTGCTATCTGCTGTCATACTAGTTCACTTTCCGTTAATGTGGTTTTTTTAAAAGTAGAAATCATTTTAAATTCAATAGCTCAATAAAATGTCACTAGCAGTATTTTTAAGAAAACATATAAAATGTGAAAACTTTCTGCTCTCCTTGCACTCAATCTGGGAGCGAGAGGAACGGGTGGTCCTCCCTGTCCCCACTGTCTGCTCTTCCATAACGTGCCAGAAAATTGGAAACCTGGGGAGAAAGTATTGACTCAAATATGGAGGATGATATTCTTGTTGGAAAATACATCAGTTCTACCGCAAACCTATACTTTGATGACATACGTAGCTCGGTAAATTTTAAATAATCGAATCCTGACTTTGACATTGCTTGAAGCACAAATGACTTCATTAAAAATAAGTTTCCTTTTGATGTTTTGAGAATAGTGGGAGTGGAGGAGGCCAGAGCAAGAAGAGCTCACTGTTACGTCACAATTTGTCATCTGATAGGACTGAAGTGCAAAGCTGCAGATTTTGTCACCTACGCTCAAGCAAAATGACCTCATCACAGCCCGAAGTGCATTAGTGAACTTTAAAAAAGCAGAGACAAGACTGACCCTTTAGATTTTCTACGAAATAGTCACCAGTGTGGATTTAGTTTGAGTTGACATACCATTGGTGCCAATCGATCGCAGCCCTCCATGTCCCATCCTATAAGACTGTACATACTCCCATTTCCAGCTGGACTAGATGCCCACATTCCGCTCGGGGCCCCTAACCGGGGCCATCTGATGGGTAGCTCATGGATGGGGGGCTTGGTTGTGACCTGGAACTTGGTCTGAAGTCATCAGAGCCCTCCTTCCAGACATGTGTCAAGAAACAAACAGATTGGCCTAGTTCTCTGCAGGATTTTAGGTGAGAAGTTATGAGGGACTAGGCTGGAGTAGCCATTACAAGCTGAAATGAGGCGTCAAAAAAAAAAAAAAAAAGAAAACTTGGAGGATAAAAACAAGGAAGCAGAGAAATGAGGGAGAACCATGTGGCCCCCAAAAGATGGAATCTCATTTGTCTGGGGTCGGAGGCCTCCAGTGGCTTTCCGGTGCCAGTCCAGTGGGGTTGATTACAGTAAATCAGTGCCCGCTAGCAGCCTACCCAATAGTTGGATCATTGGACCATTTTGCTTTAATAAACTTATTTTGGTTTGAATGACAATATGGACAGTCAAATAATGGCCATCCCGTACAGAGAGAGGGACGCATGACATGGTTCTGACCAAGGAGATGTTGGTGAACTTGTTCAGTGAGCCCTCCAGGGAAACAGCTCAACAGGGAAGCACAAGGATTGGGCATGTGCCTTGGTGCATTTGCCCCTTCCTTCCACCTGGATATAGATGTGATGGTTGAAGCTCCAGGTGTGAACGTGAAGCAGAAGAAAAGGAATTCTGGAATTGCTGGAATTGCTGCTTTTCACCCAATGAGTACAACTGAAAACGGTTTAAATAGCCAAAGAACTAGGGTGATTTGTTAAATGTTGGAAAATAGACGGAGAGAGTTTAGTAAAGCTCACAAAAGTTGAAGTTTAAAAGACAGTAAAGAGAAAGAAGTATCAAGGTTTCCACAGCCTCAATAAGGACATGGGATGTACCCATTTCCGTTTTAGGGTTTTAAATAGAAATATATCAAAGATTTGTTTAAAAATTGCTTTTTTTTATTTGAAGAGCTTTTCAACGTCAGGTTGATACAAGAGCTGTCGTTCATTTTCATGTTTCATATCTGAAGCAGGTCATGACTTCTTTCCCGGCAAACAGCCCTTCCAGGTGTGTCCCGTCATCACCACCCTTCTTACTGCTGGATTAGATTAAGTCTCTTTGGACTCAGATATGGCATTTCAAAAAGAAGAAATCCTCAAATGCAATTTATTCCTTCCCACCCCGCCCCCGCCAATACTTTGAATTTTGGCTTTCTAACTTAGAATGCCAAAAACAATCAATGTAAAGGAGTGAATAGTAATAAACAATAAAGGAGTGAACAGTAAGCCTAAAGCAGCAGCTGGCAAGAAGAAGGAAAAGAAGACAGATGAACCAATAAACTACAAAAAGCGAACAAAAAGCTAAAAAACTATGGGATCATTTTGGGTGAGGATCAACAGGTCTACTCAAGTGATTCCTGAATGCATCACTGTAGTCGATCCCATTCTAACAGTGACATGAAGGCATCATACAAAGCTTAAATCATGTTCAGAATGGTTTGGGTAAGAAAGTGGGGAGCTATGCAATCTTTCCTTAAATATTTCTACTCAACGTAATTTCAATCCCAACCAAAAAGTTCTGAATTATTATACCCAACCCCCTTTCATTGGCTAATGTTATAAAAGTATCTTTGGTCCAAGAGCTAGCAGGAGACAGTACACGTAAAGAGTCTGCTTTGGGGGGCACTTAAGCCAAAGAAAGAGGCAACAGAGGACATTGCAGTTGGATCACCTGGAGAGGCCTGGACAGAACAGCCACCGCCACAGGCCAGTCCGAGTCTGTAAGACCCAGAACGCGAGATCCGTTATAAAGCTAACTGGGAAAGGGGTTTGGATCACGTCACAGAGAAGCCGAGGGGCGCGGCTGGCAGAGGGGGGGCCTTTCCCAGTCAACATGGCTAGAAACAAATGGGAGAGACCTACGTAGGGGTGAAGCCCGCAGGATGGACGAGATGGCCGGTCGCCTCAGCAAAGCGGGCGGCGACCTGGATGCCACCGCCAGGCACCCTGAGCGAGAGCGGCTGACCAAGCGAGGGTGGCGTGGAGACGGAGGGCGCGCGAGGACGCACACAAAACGAGAGAGAAAAACGACATTTTGTCGTGCTTGGACAGAGGGGAGGAAAAGAGAGCCAGGGAAGAGACAGAGTCTGTAAATCTCTTACCTCGGTGGAGGTGACATTACGGAGAAGCAGGGGAGGGGCCCGCGAGCGAGGTCGCCAACACTCCTTTTGTGACATTTAGTATTTTAGTTGCTGCGAAACGCATCCGGGGAGAAACGTCCTTGGAGTCAGGAGGTGGCCTGGGATGGCGCGGCTCCTTCCCGGGCCCCCTGCGCCCTCCCGCTTCACAGTCCCGGCGTCAGGAGCCGGGCTTGGTCCCCGCAGGCTTGGCCCGACTGTCCCAACGGCCTGGCGCCCGGTGCGGGCTCCGCCGCTGCTTGTAACATGTGCTTCGGGGAATGAACCAGCACCTGCTGCTGGTCCTCCGCGTGCTTCCGGTTCGTGTGGCGTGCTTCCGGGTCACATGCTTCCGGTCTGTCCAATGTGCTTCCGGTCTGTGCGGCATGCTTCCGGGTCATCCGTTGTGCTTCCAGCCCACGTGCTTCCGGCCCGTCCGAGGTGCTTCCGGGTCACGTGCTTCCGGCCCGCCTGGGCGCGGCACGGGAGAGTCAGTGCAGCTTGCGGCGGGGAATGAATGAGCCCCCGGGGTCCCCTCTTCCTTTGGGCCCCACGTCCCAAGAGCCCGGGCCGGTCCGCCCAGGCCTCGGGGCCAGCCTCGCGGGCACGGAGCCCCGCGGGGAGCACCAGGTCCCGGCGAGAGGCAGGTGTCGTGGCGCCGCTCCGGTCCCCTGAGATGCCGAGTGACAGCGCCGGCCCCGGGCCACGGGGGAGGGGACGCCCTCTGCAGCGCGGTGTCCGGCCCCGGTTCCCTCGGAGCGCGTCAGCCACGTGCCTGAACACAGCGGAGCAGGACTTTAAAGGACCGGGCAGCATCTCTCTGACCACCGCCGTTCTTAGCTGCTGCCACTGGCGAGGCCGGGCCGGGCACGGTCTGTCACTTCGAGTCTCCACGTGGGTAGAATAGGCTACAAGCCAAAGGCGGGTCCCAGCTCTGCACCCATCAAGGAAGCACGCAGGGCAGAGAGTAGAGTGAGAGAAGATTTTTGAAACACTGTGATTTTAGAAAAAATTTGGATATCTCCCAACTGTAGCATGCTGGTGATTACTCAGCAGAACTTGCCTGTGAGCACCTCATAAAGGATTGCACGTGTGCGTTGAGAAGTGTCCCCAAGCAGCCAGCCCCGAAGCCGTCGCCAGCATCCTCAGACACGTGCGAGACCCCCGGAGGGATGGTGGGGCACGGCCATGAGAGTGACCAGTTTCCAAATAAGGGCCAGGTGTCATGTCACTCAAGCTTTGTGTGTTTGGATTTTTACCCACCTGTGAAATAAGGATCATCATCTCTACTTTACTTCTCTATTACTTGATTACCATTTGCAAAGCTTTTTGACTTATAAGTCAGCGGTGTTAAAACTGGTCTGGAGTCTGGAACCAGGCTCTAACGGAGAAGGAAGAGAAGGGAAAATCCAGCTTGGGACGATTTGTTACCTGCTTGAACGTACAGAGTAAAACAGAAGATGGAGATGTTCCACGAGAGATAACAATACAATAAAAAGGACACGTCCCACCTAACTGCAGGGAGCAGATAAAAAATCCCACCTGGCCCCTGTAACGTCCGGGGAATTATTACCTCCTGAAAAGCACTCACTGTCCGGGGGAGACTTCTCAGAGCTAGAACGTCAATGCGGTTACCTGCGAGAGCCGGGAAGAACGGGAGGAGATGGCATCGTGCATCTGAAGGATTTATCACGCCCATGAGGTACAAGTTGACAGCGACGGTGGTGTTTGTTTATATGCTTGAGTTAGAAGAAGAGTGAGAAACACAAGCGCAGTTAAAACAGGAGGCTTCTACCCATTGACTAGACCGACCTTGAGCAAGAACCAGCGGCGGCTTAACGACCAGAGGGCAGGTCTGCCGAGTCCAAGGTTGGCGGGAGATTTTGTAAAGTAGAAAGCATGGGGGAGCTGGCCAGGCCTGGGACCCACCGTTCACTCCAGCCGCACAGACCCCCAGGTGCGTGATGGAATTAGCGCCCTTCTCATCGGGCCCACCGTGTTGCTAGGGGCGGACCCTACGCGGAGCTCAGGCCAGAGGGAGCTGCAGAGCCAACCCCAACAGCGTCTGGGAGAGGAGCAGGCAGGGGGGCTCAGAGACCCGCAGGGGATGTGTATGTACCCAGGAAGAGGCTTATCACAGGGAGCCAGCGCAGGGGACTGCGGGGGGCTTGGTAAGTCCAAAAATAAATAAATAATAATAATCGTGGTAGACCAGCGAGCCGGGACTGTGGAGTCTTCAAGAGTTTTGTAGTTAATATTTAAAAAACCAAACGTAAAATCATTATTTCATTTCATAGTTGGAGAAATAGTAATATATGAACATAGCCATCCATGTGCTCTGCCATAGATGGAAAATTAATATCGAGCGCATAATGCAGGTAAATAATGAGGTAAGAATCCATGATGGTTCCAACAGAAATATAAACATATCCATAGTTGCGCACATAATTCTATTGAGCTTTCTCTGATTGTTGCACAAAAAGTCACAAGCGTCAGCCAAGCACGGGTAGCATCCTGGTGTTAATTTTGAGATGGTTGGCTTTCCCATTAGCAACAGTCAAAAAATGCTAATAAAATATTTACTAGCTGTTGCTTTTCCTGACCTATTAGCGGAGTTCGCTAATGGGCTCCGGCTCCCTAAGTGGAAGGTGATGTATTTCCTTGGCTCCCAAGCGGGGAGCCCTCGAGTGTGGCCCGTCTGTCGTGTTTTCTGGACTGCAAGCTGCTGTACTCTCACGGTCACGTTGCTAGTGGCCTCTGCCGCTGTCAGGGGGCAGACACCGCCTCTGAGGTGCCGGGTGTGGAAGTGAACTCTGGGCGACAGAAAGCAGACGCCTCAAAGAGCGCCTTCCATGCAGCCACAGACCCGCGCTTGGACACACGGAGAAGGCTGAGTAGCTGCCGGCCCCGTGCCCCCAACCCGGGTCACAGGAGCCGGGGCTGCCCAGCAAACGCAGGCCCTCTCAGCGTACACCCTCCAGGGCAGCGCCCCATGTGGGACACCACCACTGTCCCCATAGTGGGACTCCCCAGAGTGCGTTGGGGACGGAAGGGGGGATCTACCTGGCTGGTGGCCTGTGTCCGGGTCTTTGAGCTTCGATGGCGAGTGGCAGCACCACTGACAAGGGAGGGAACACCCTGAAGATGGGACGAGGACGTTGGTGCTCGGAGAAACGAAAGAAGCCAGCAAACAGATGCCACACACGCACGTTTGTGTGCACACATGCATGCACACGTGCAAGCACGCACACAGCCGATTACCGATACAGTCTCCCTTACCCACAGATCCGCTTTCCTCGTTTTCAGCTGAAGTCAAAGATATGAGATAGAAAATTCTAGAAATAAACAATTTATCAGTTTTAAATTGAGCGCCATTCTGAGCAGCGTGATGAAATCGCACTCCGGTCCCCTGTGTCTGTCCAGGATGTGAATTGTCCCTCTGTCCGGCGTGCCCGCGCTGCGTAAGCTCCCGCCCGCCAGCCCTCTGGGCTTGTCTATCAGACTGATGTCGCGATATCGCAGCGTGTGTGGTTAAGTCACCCTTACCTGACTTCATAACGGCCCCAGAATGCCAGACGTATATGCCAAAGAGAAGCCACGAGGTGTGTGTGGAGAGAAAACATAGCCTGTAGCGGGTTTGGCGTCCCCTGTGGTTTGGGGCGTTCCCTGAGGATGTTGGGGGGCAGCTGTATATAATTTCCACTCTCAGTCAGTTGTTTCTTCCGCAGCTGTCAGAAATAATTTGGGAGCTCTTTCTGTGGAGTCTAAGATTTTTTAGCTCTAGAAATTTCTCATGAAACCCTGAAAGGGGGATCTCCAGTGGCCGGAAACCTCACGGATGTGGAAATTCTCATCCCCAGCCATCCCAATAGAAGAGGGGTATTTACACATGCGCATACGCGTGCACACACGAACACTCACGCACACTCACGCACACAAACTGATGCTTGTGCTAAATATGGAGACAGAATCAGCGCGTTTTCGTCCTTTCCCTATGGTTGGGTGAAAAGACACTTGTGCCATGTGCTATGGCTTATGCAGTATTTTCCTCTAGGCCATTTTATTTATTTTTTTAAACTTTGAGGCAACGTCAGGGGATGAAAAGAAAATGACATTGGGAGAGAGGCGAGTTGATCATTTTCCTGCCAAAGCTGCCTCACGCTGATGACTTACAGGTGCGTAGAACCCCCGCAAGCATTTTACAAATAATGATTTTCCGGCATGAGCCATTGGTGTGTGTGACAGGTGGAAGGCGTCCCCGCCAAAATTCATACGCTGAATTTATACCCCGAAGGACCTCGAAATGGGACGTCGCTTGGAAAGAGGGCTGTCGCAGCTATGACTGGTTGGGGTGAGGTCGCCCTGGAGCATGTGGCTGGCGTCCTTCTAAAAAGGAGAAAATTGAACCCAGAGCACAGGAGGAATGGCATGTGAACTGTCTATAGGCCAACGCACCCAAAGATGCCAGCCCACCGCTGAGAGCCAGAAGACCTGGAACGGACCCATCACGGTCCCCAGAAGGAACCAGCCCTGCTGTCTCTGGGTCTTCGACCTCCAGCGCCCAGCCCCGTGGAAGGGTACACTCTGCTGCATTAGTCACCCAGTTGTGGAACTTCGTTCCAACGGCCGAGCACACCAATACCCCGTGTTTACCAGTCTCTCTGTCCTCTGCATGGCAGGTGGCGCATGTCCAGCTGAGTGCACCCAGCTGTGCACCTCTCCCAGATCCCCCGGAAACCACGGTTCGTGTCTAGCTGGGGAATGGGTCCGTAATTATGCTAGGAGCAGAGGCAGAGAAAGCATTGGTGGGTTGGGGACTTGGTCCCATTTCTGGAAAACCGAAGCGGGGTTGCTACGAGGCAAAGCACCATGGAGAGAGCTGCACTCCAGAACGTGGTGGGGGGTCAGCTGAGCTGAGGCCTCGTCGCTAACTGGGGGACCCCGCTTTCCCATGAATGGTTTCCCGCATGGAAAGGTTTAAAATCGTTCTGTGCAGAAATGAGCCTTGTGCGAGTGACGCCGTGTCCAGGAAGTGGTCGGTCTGAGACAGAGGCCGAGTGACAGCTCACACCAGTGTCAGCAAGTGGCACTTTCTGCCCCTTACACTGCAGCGTTCCCCAAAGATGACGTCTCTGCAGCGACAGCAGAGACGTCTAAGGGGACGATTGTCTGTCCTGCGGGGAAGAAGGGACCCACTGCAGGGAGCGGCGGTAACTGGGTGGGGATCATGTTACTGCCACACCGCCAGTGCAGGCTGCGAAAACACACGACATCATCCAGGAGAGCAGTGGGACTGTCCCGTAGAAAATCACGTCTCACAGGAAGCCTGGTGGCAGGAACAGCATTTCGTGTGGAAGGATATTTACCGCGTCGCCAGAATCAGCTCGGCCCGAGGTGGCTTTTTCCTGGGGGAATGATAGCGATTTTTAAAGCCTACACTCCTTATTTAAGTTTACTTGACATGTTTATATATATTTTTTCTACCAATATTAGGTGCAATGAAATGAAAGCAGCAGCTCGGTGTCTTCGGGACGTCAGCGTTCACACTCACAGCGCTGAGTTTTCGGGAGAAGAAAATGAAATTGGGGCTCCACGAATTTCTTCTACTGGGAGAGTTCCCTGAATCAGTCAGGATGGGATGACGAGGCAAACAAAACAAAACAAACAAACAAAAACAAACAAACAAAATAAAAAACGGGAAAACCACGCTGTCCTCTCAGTGGTGACACAACGAGGCTCGCTCTCGCTCTCACTTGTGTCCCCCACTTGCCATGTCGCCCACCCCACTCCAGGACCCAGGCCTGGGTCTGAAGCGTCTCTGGCGACCATGGTGGGGGACAGTGCTCCCTGAGCCTGCCCAGAAACCGCGTGCGAGCCGTGGCTGGAACCAGTCACACGACCCCATGGCCGCGGTGGTCCAGGAGACGCGCAGTGACAGGAATCGTGATTGACACATCGTTGAGGTGACGTCCGTTTCATAAAGTGAAAAGTTGTGTTAAACCTACTTCACGTCACACGAATCAGCAGGTGAGGTCACCCAGGCCGCTTGCTTCGATGCGAACGTTATTATTTTATTTGTTTTCTGGAATGACACGATTTCTCTGTGGCGCCAGCCTCTGTGCACGGCAGAAACTCACTATTAAACAGTTAGGGTCGATTTAGCCACATAGGTGTTGATTTAGTTCTGGGTTAGTATAAACCTCAAGGCGGGACTGGCTTTTGTCGCAAGGGAATGCGACGTCCTCAGTCCTCTAGCTCAGAGCACGTGGGTGTTTTATGAAATGCCACACCCTGTCGGGAGATGCTGAGCGCTGTCCGCGGCTGGCGTGTAGGGACCCTCGCCGCAGCCCGGCATCCAGGCCCACCTCGTCCTCAGCGACGCCGAATGGGGAGCCTGTCGACGTCAGTCTGTGCGAATCCCGAGGCCCCCTGGATCCCGGAGGCCACAGCCGCTCTGCCCCGCACCCTCGCCCCCTGCTCCCGGACCCCCGGTGCTCAGGATCGGGGTCCGGGCCTTGTGAGCTCCAGCCTGGAGAGGGGGTCAGCATGGGGGAGGAGCAGGGACACAACGACCCACACTAACGCCACAAGCATTCCCACGGACGACTCCTCTGGGGGACGTGGAAGTCGGTGTCTGCTCGGATGGGAAGGGTGGGGAGGTGCAAGGCGTTGCCCCTCCGCCCTGATCGACAGTTTAAATGTCGTCGAGAGACACGTGTAGCCACGTCCAAGCGAAGGTATAACCGAGGCAGCACTTTTCCCAACGTGACAGCTGCAAACGCTTGGGTTTCTACAGACCTGAGATTAAATCTCTAGTCAGCCATTTACCTACCGCTTAAGAAGAGATATATTTATTAGAACGTACCTAATAAATTATATTTGACTACATCATCCATACTTGCTGTAGACTATCAGGCTATAAGATATCTTTACACACACCATTTCATGATCACTTCAAAATGTTCCTTTGCGACAATGTGGGGGATGTTTTCGTCTTCGGGGTAAGTAAACCAAGGGACAGAGAGGTTGTCACCAGCCTGAGGAACTTCAGCTCGCGCGTGAGGTCCCTTCGCCCCGTCTGTGGCACAAAGCCCCTGATTGTGACGCCGCCCGCTGTGCCCCGCCGGCCCGCACAGCCGCTCATCAGACACGGGGAGGGCGTCGGTGGGTGCGACTCCGAGGATGAGGTCATCCATGAGGTCAACACTGGGAACTTTCTAAGCAGATTTAGGAGCTGTCTGCGGTGGACCGGGCGTGGTGCCAGGCCCGGTGACATCGGCTGGCACTGCTCGGGCTCCCTGCACCTCCCTCCCCGCTCTCTGCTGAGCGCACAGGTTCCGGGCAGGGGCGAGTGGGTCCACGCCCCACACGCTCGCGTGCACCGTGAGCCTTGCGGCTCTCAGCGTCCTGCAGGGCCGCCTGCCCCGGCCGGGCGGCCAGCGCGTGCGCCCTCTGGAGGGAGCGCCACCCCCCCCACCCCGCATGCGTCCCCCTGGCCTGCACTTAGCACCATGCATGCCCGTGGCTTCTACAGCCGCCTCCGCTGACGGCCGGGTGGCGGTCCCTCCGTCTAAGCCGCGCTCTGGGGACTGTGGCGCTGACTCGCTCGGCCCAGCGCCCCTAGCGCCTCGCTCTGGCCCATGGGATGCTGGGCGCTCGGCACGGGTCGCCCTGGGCCCGCGTCCCTCCCTGTCTGTGGAGCTCCTCGCTCCGTCTGGACCGCGTGAGGGCGTGTGGCTTCTGGCCCGAGGCCGTGGCAGACGGCGCCGGCTCTGTTTCAGGGAGCAGCGCGGTGCACGGGGAGGCCGAGGGGGATGGGTTTGGGGCGTGCGTGCCCACGAGTGTGTGCGCCTGTGTGCGTGCGCGCCTGCGTGTGTGCGATGTACTGAAGGCGGGGTGGCGCGGGTTCCGCCCCCGTGTGACCCCTGGCTCGCGAGCTGGTCCCCGGCCAGCCCCGTGCGGCTCTGCTGGCCCCCGTGATGGTCCGTGACTATCCGTGCTCGCGGTCAGAAGCTGAGGCTCTGGTGTCCGAGAGGACGAGCCCGGCTCGTGTCCCTCGCCCTCGGGCACGCCGCTCAGCCTCCCTCTGCCTCAGTCCCCTTTCCCGTGGAAGGGGCGCTAGTGTGCGCACCTCTGTGGGTTCTCGCGTGGGTGCTCCCGCAGCCCAGCGCCCGCACGGGCTGCCCTCTGCCCTCCGCCCCGGCCCGCTGCTTCCCGCCGTGCTCCTCCCAGGGCCGCCTCCGGCGGGAACAGGTGAGGTGGCTGCGCCGGGGTTCTGGAAGGGGGGCCTCGGCCCACGTGAGACGCTTCCTCCGCGCTGGCCCCCTGTCCGCGCCACCTTGGTTCCCCGTGGGCCTGCAGTGTGGGGGACGGACCGGTCGTCCGCGCTAAAACAGAGTGCACCAGGTAATGCCCCGGGTTGACGGAAAATGACAAAAGGTGCTCGGGGATTTGGGACAAAACCTGTCGGCCAGGGTTGCACTCTCTGCGCCCTGCCCCTGCTTGGACGATGTCTTTCTCGTTGATGACACGGGTAATTTTTTACATCGTACGAAGCATTTTTCTGCCGGGGGTCCTCAGTTTCCTTGTCTGTCCGCCATCAGTAGCCAGAGGAGTGGGCGTTGGTAACCAACGGTCAAGCCCGGGAGGGCAGACACGAAAAGCACTCATTTTGGGGAAAAAAAAAAAGATCAGATCAGTAAAACCCCGCGGGAAACGGTGGGGCCAGAGCCGCCCGTCAGAAGGCGAGTGGTGGGAGTTACGTCCTCCTCGGAGCACACGCTGTTGCCACCAGCAGGGATCACGGCTCCAGCTGCACGGAAAGTGGGCGTCAGTGCCCCCGATGGACCCGCTGCCAGTCGTTAACCATGGGGGGCGGGGGAGCAGGAAAAGTGACTCCCCACACCTCCTGTGGGGGGTCCCTCAGAGCTGCGCCCCGGAGCCTCTGCCGCCGCGAACCCCGGGGGCGTGCGCCCCGAGTCCTGCAGGCGAGCTGAACTCGGAAGTGCGTGGAGGCATCTGAATGGGCCGCAGGACCCCGCCCCACCAAGCCCCCCGGCTCTGCCATGGTTTTCAGAGTCAGTGAGGGGGCACGTGGAAGGAAGCAGAGGGCGACTCCCCCAAACGCTGACCTCGGGCAAGGGTCAGACTGCCAGGTGCTCACGGACCTCGGCGTCCCGCGAGGCCCCGCGCCCGGCCCTGCGGCCTCGCCGAAGGGGCCACGGGCTGCATTTCTGTACCTTCCATCGCAAACAGGCGAAGGGGAAAATTGGGCCACACAGGGGTGGACCCTGCCCCGACTCTGGACCTGGGGGAGTAACTGACCCTCAGGCTGACCCACCGAAGACGCTGGGGACAGCGACGGTGTCTTCAGAGTCAAGTAAGAGTGTGGGCAAGCTTTTTCTAAGCCTTGGAGTACTATGTCAACGAGACCGTGTCATTCCTTACGGCTACGGAGCTGAGATCATCCGTGTTCCCTTGTTCTCACTGAGGAAATGCCACCCCACCATGAGGCAGGTCTGAAGCATGAAGGGGCCAGAAGAATTAAAATAGCTCGGAGTTAACCGTCGTGAATGCATTGTCCATCCCCGCACGACACGTGAGCGAATTTGCCGTGAGACGACCTGTGGCGTGTTTACTATTTCCAATCCAGTCGCCTCAGACTTTGCTGCCAGCCAAGGACTGTTCCAAGTTTTCCATTGAGTAAGTCATGTGATACGGCCGCCGATGACATAAGTCGGGCTGTGGCCACCTGCGCTTTTACAGGCGTGAACGGGGGTGTGGAGAGGAAGGGCCGCGGCCAGGGTGTGGGGCCCGCGGGTGACGGGGTGCGCTGCGGCGCTGGCCGCCCTGCGACCAGGGTGAGCTCGTACCCAGAGGCCTCCGCGGGCTCCGGGGGTGCGGTGCGTGCAGGGGAAATGACACGCTCGCTCACGAGTCCCGATCAGCGTTTTCACTGTTCTGGTCCCAACACCGTCTGGAGTTCACGCACGCCCCGGTGCCGGGCGCAGCTGAGCCCGAACTCCAGCTCGGCTGCACGGCTGGCCCCTGCACCCCCACACACCCCTCTAGTTTCTCCATCCCTGCCACCTCCTCCTTGTCACTGTCCCAATGGGGGACCCTCTCCCCCAGGTCAGAGGGGCGGCGGGCGTCTGGATGAGAGCCTGCGACCTCTTCGATCCCTTGGGAAGCAGGGGTGACACAGTCCCAGCCGTCGGGGCCCCCGAGGGCACGGGGAGCATGCAGGTACCGCTGTGGCCAACCGCCCGGCCAGCGGTGCGTGCTCGGTGCCGAGCGAGCCGCGCCTCCTGGCTCCGCATGTGTGTGTGAGTGCTGGTGCGTGTGCACGCTCGCACACGCGTGTTGGCGACCGGTAACTACTCACAGGGGTCATCGGTTAGGCGGGAGCAGCTCGCTGCTGCTCTAAACCCATCATGTCCCCGGGGACGTGGTTTCTAGATGGGTCCGTGTGACCGTGGCCGGGGCGCGGCTCCTCCTCCCGCCCTCCACGCATGTCCGCGAGGGACCACGGGTTCCTGGGCACGGCGTCCACACCAGCTCTGAGGTCTTCGCGTCCAGAGAGCGGTGCCCGCGTGGCCACCAATAACTGCCGAAGGGACGGGCGGACGTGTGGGTGTCTGTGCCCCTCGGACACCCCGAGCTGCCGTGGTGGCGTCCGGGGCTGCCCGGGCAGTCCGCATCCAGTTACTGATCCATTCAGCTCCCGGCAGAGCGTGCGCGCTCAGAGAAACCAGAAATTCAGGTCTGGCCGCCGGCTCCCCTCAGGAGGGCTGGCCCCCCTGCTGCTGTTACTGGCGAGGGCTCAGGGCTCGAGGGGGCAGGGCTCAGCTCCCGGCTGGGGCTTTGCCGCCCGCACACCTGGCCTCACCTTGGCAGTGCCCGCTGCTGAGCACAGCCGGTGCTTGCCCAGCACCCGCTGCTCGTGGGCCGCAGACTCACCCACACATTAGGACCTCGTCCCTGCAAGGGGGGGGTCCCGCCCAGACAGAAGGAGTGAGCTTCCTGCCCCCTGGCCCCCTCAGCGGTGTCCCTCGGGAATGGGGATCAAATACATCCATCCGTCCTCAGGAAAAGCCACCATTTCTCCTTGGTTAGCTGAGACTAAGTCCCCTGGAAAACGGGACTGAAGCAGCACTGGGTCTGTGTGCGCCGTCCTGTTTACTTACCGAGCAAAGCGTTAGATACACAAGCCACTCCCTCGGGCTAATCCCCGGCTTTATCCACAGAAAGGCAAAGCAGATTAGCCGTTGCCAGGGACGGGAAACGGGGTGACTGCTGATAGGGATGGGCTTTCGTTCTGGGGTGATGGAGTGGGAGTGTGCTGGGATCGGGCAGTGGTGGCGCTGGCCTGACGCTGTGCACAGCACTGAATTGTCCACCGTGTCCAGCGCTACGGACGCTGCAATACAGCCGTTGTTTACAAACAGCGATGGGGCCAATCTCAGCCACTTTTGTTCCCGGGTGCGGCTTCTGTCCCCGTCTCAGGAAGGGTGCCTCCCTCGGAGGAGCCGAGACGTCCCGACCCCGAGCGAGGATTCCCAGACAGGGACCCCGGGCACACAGGGCAGCGGGAAGCGCCCTTTGCGACGTCCCCCTGGGCCACGTGAAGAGAGCAGCTGCCTCCTGCGTGTGCGTGTGGACCGCTCCGAAGGTGCGGCCACGGGCGAAAGCACAGGCTGTTTGCCCGGGACACCAGTGCGCACAGCTGGAACCCGGGACCCCGGGCCGCTGCAATCAGCCAGCTCCTCGGGAAGCCAGAAAACGCTTTTTCTCAGAGCCACCTGCCGTGAAGCGAAGGGGTGGCCTCCGGTGAGCGACACACGCTACTTTTGTGTAAATGCTAAGAAAATAGTTTACTAAGATTCATTTCCAGAGTCAAGAGGTGAGCAGCCCGGATATGTTCTGAAACACCCCACTGTGTGCGTTCAGATGCCGGTGTTTGCTGGGAAGTTCCAGAAGGTTCCAGAAGGGGGGATTCTGTCCTCAGAGGCGAGGTAACAGGGGGACACGGGCTCCGTCTGGCCCTGTGGGAGGTTCGGCTCCGTCCTGAGTCCGCCAGCCCCACCCCCGCTTCAAGATCAGGCCCGCAGGTCCCTCCCGTGTCTCGCTGGCCTGCTGGGGACAAATCCAGAACTTTCCGGCCCCCTCCGGTGCCCACAGCCCGCTCAGTGCCCTGGGGACCAGAGAGGGGACTGCGGTGAGAGGGAACCCCAGACCCGAGGGATCCCAGGGCGGCCTCCCCGGGCCCAGGACTGCGGGTGGAGGGACCCTGGGGGCGCGGTGAGGCCCCAGCGTCCGGCGGGGCCCGTGGGGACGGAACGCCGAGCTTCGGCTCACCTCGGGGCAGTGGGGTGGCGGGGTGACCACGGCTGGGCGGGGCCCAGGCTCGGGGCCCAGGAGCCGGCGGGTCCCCCTCCAGACGTGGGGGATGCGCGCCCTGAGTCTGGCCGTGCGAGGGGGCGGCCCACGCCGCCAGCACGCGGGGCGCGTCCTCGCCCGGGCCCGGCCTGGGTCGCGACGGCGGCCGCTGTGCGCGCGCGTCCCCTCCGTGGCACGTACCCCGCCGCGCGCGCGCGCGTGTCCCCAGGACCGCGGGCACCAGGCGACGTCGGCTCTGCGGGGGCGGCCGAGGACGCGGGGCTCTCGCTGCGCACGAGGGGCGGTGTCCCTGTCCCCACGGCCCCCCGCGGGGTTCGGGGCGCTCGGGGCGCCCCCTCCGGCTCCCCGCGTGGCGCGTGTGTGCCCGCGGGCATTTTCTGTCTGTTTGTCCATTTCTCCTCCTCCGGCGAGTGCGGGATGCCGCCGCCGGGGAGGACACGGTGCACGGCGACGTCCTGCTGAGCGCACGGCCCAGGGCCGGGCTCCGGGGACCCACGGGGTCCCCACGGGGCGGCCGCTGGGGCACGAGCAGCTGGAATCTCCTCTCCGAGCTCACACGCCGCCCTCGGGGGTTCGGGGTCCACGGCGGGCTCCCCTCCCCCAGGAACCCAGCGCCGAGCCCATGAGGGCGTCGTCAGGATCCCCACGTCTCAGCCAGACGAGCGGACGGCCGGCTTCTCCTGCAGGTTTTGGATGAAAATGCCTGCCGCTTAGCGCGAGTACTTTACTTTCATTCCTTCTATGTGTGCGCGCGCACGTGCATGCGTGTGTGTGCGTGCGTGTGTGCGCGTGCGCGTGCGCGCGCGCGTGTGTAACGAGGCTACTTAGAAAGCCATTTCTCTCGCCGCGTGGATCGCGCGTCTCCGTGGTGAGCGGGGGACGTAAAGTGACTTCCTTCTCCATCTTCTGCGCATGGGAAAGCGGCTCCTTTGCGAAACCAGGCGGGGGCCGGGCTGAGTCGTCATCGCTGAGACTTTCCGGTGTATCCAGAGTTCACCGACTCCGACACCCGCGATGTGATGCCCCCCACCCCCTCGAAGCCCGCCTCCTGCCGCTGTCACCTGGTTCAGCAGGACGCCAGACCGGGCGCCAGCACCCAGGCATCGCTGGCTGGGGGGAGACGGCCTCCTGAGGGGTTTGGATGCAACCAAGTCTAAGGGACGTTTACAACGGGAAAGCCGCCCTCAAACGCTGCCACCCTCGGAGGGCGTGGCGCTGAGGGAGAGACACCGGCTGTCACACGCCCACATGCCCGGGGAGCAGAGACCCCGCCCGGCGCGGGGAAGCTCCTCGCTGGAGGGACCAGGACTTGGTCTTATGGGTTTCGAATCTCCTCCAGGTCCTGGCCGTGTGACCCTGAGCGAGGTGCTCGCACTCCCCGGCCTCCACCTGCGCCACCAGACCGCAGGTGGCCGCCTGGCACTCTGAACCCGAAGATCAAATGGAAATCCTCGTACGAGCGTGAAAGCGCTCAGCCCTGCGGCTCCGGCGGGAGCTGAAAACCGGCCCTCCCCGCGGGTGGGTCCAGCGGGCACCCCACTGCCGGGCGGAGGGGACGGGGCTGAGTGACTGTCGCCCGGCTCTCTGAAGTCGCCCGCCACCCCTCGAAGCGCCCGCAGCCGCAGACTTCTTAGGCGCCTCCTGTGGGGGTGACACGGCCTCTTCACTCCCCGCTGCCCCGAGCGAAATGCCTCGGCTCATTCCCCACCTGCTGAGCGGCGTCCCCTCCCTCCCGCCCACGTGCTCCCGGCCCCGCAGGAGGCAGACGGCGCAGGAGAAGCGCGGTGAAGGAGGGGAGAGTGCTGGGATTCACGGGACCTGGGCGTAGTTTCTGGCTGTGTGACACGGTGGCGTTAAACGGCCTCCTTGTACCCTACCCCCCCTCACCTGTGAAACGAAGCGCCCAACGCAACCTGGTAGGGCCCCCGCGCCCACCGGGGCGACCGCACGCACGGGGCCCAGCGCGGCGGCCGTCACGCCACCGACGCTCCAGGAGACACCGTCTGCGGGATCAGAGTCTCCGGGCCGCCCTCGGTGACGTGTTTGGGCTCAGCTGCAAATACCATGTGCCGTCCGCTGTCTACACACGCACAGACGCACACACGCACAGACACACACGTGCACGCACATGCATGCACACACGTGCATGCACAGACGCACACATGCACAGACACACGCACAGACACACACGTGCACATACATGCATGCACACACGTGCACGCACACACATGTGCACGCACACACACAGACACACCTGCACGCACACACACAGATGCCACATACACGCACACACACACACATGCAGAGACGCACACGCACACACACATAGACACACACACGTGTGCACACAGACACACACATGCACACACATGTGTGCACACACATGCATGCACAAACAGAGACACACATGCACACACAGAGAGACCACATACACGCACGCACACACACATGCACACATACACACAGACGGCACACACACATGCACACACACATGCACGCACATGCACGCACACACACATAGACACACACACACGCACATCAGGCACACACGTTTACACCTGCAGCAGCAGACACACGCGTGCACGTTGCATGTTTGCGCGTACCTCCGTGGACACACGCCTGCCTCCACGTAAGAAGATGTGCTTCCACACAATGGTATGACCTAATTCTACAACGTTCTAAACTCGGGGCCAGAGTACTCTGCAGGCAGACATCGCGCGCGGGGCTTGGTCTCTGTTCCAGACCGAGCCAGCGCCTGGGCCCACCCACCCCAGCGCGCGTGCCTGCCCCCACCCCATTTTGTTTTCTTTCTAACACATGCTTTTCATCAGGGGGCCGTCTCGTGCCAGACATGTCCGTGTTCAACGTGGCTTTGCACGAGGCCAGACGACTTAAACGTCCGGGCAATCGCATCGATGCATAGTTTCCATCATGTAATAAAATAATAGCTCAGTCGCAAGCTTTCTTTACGAATTCCACACCGAGCGGCGTCTGGCTCGGGGAGCGTGTGGCCAGCGGTGGCCTTTGCTCTCTGTCTGGCTGGAGGCGGAAAAGCTGCTTTTGCTTTCACATGCAAGGACAGGTAATGATTTTTCAGAGATGCCTTGTCGGGAAGGGATGAGATGCAAGACAGAACACCCATCGTCCCCAAAGGAAAACGGATTATTTATTTATTTATTTATTTATTTATTTATTTTTATTTTTATTTTTTTATTTTTTTATTTTTTTACTGCGCGTGAAGAAAATCCTTGTTTCTCATAAGGAAGCCGTGCAGAGTGAGCCTGAATCTTCCTTACACGGGACAAACAACGTGTATTCCTGGCCGCGGATATTATGGGGATCTTATTAGGATGTGTACTTTTACTTGAAAAATGTTCAGATGTTCAGATATAAACCCAAAGTTTTCTTCGGTAAACAGAAAAATAATATCAACGATCCCACAAGTCCCATTCTGTATCATTCTGCTCCTCTGTGCCGTTAACTCGTTGTCTTATCTTGAACGATTCTCCAAAGTCTCTGAGTAAACCTTTTAACCACGCACTGAGTGCGGGGGGATGGAGAAGGGGAATTTCCAAGTCCCTTCCAGCTCTGCGATTGTTTCTGATTTAAAACAAACACACACACAAAAAATGAGCATCACAGAGCACGGAGTACACGTCTGATTCTGGCTGTGTGTTGTCACTGCGTTTGTATTTTTTTTTTTTAATTAACATATGTTGTCTCGGTTTATCCTCGCAATAATCTCACGAAGTGTTCGTCGCTGTTACCGAGGTTGGGAAACGAATGCCCGCAGACGACGGCTGACGGGCTAATCATCCCAGCCCGGACCGGCTGCCTTCAAAGCCCGTCCGGTTACACCGCTCTGGTTCTCCCACGTGCCCGTGAGGTCGGCGACCAGCGAGAGGGTTTCGGGGCCACCCCGGAGCCATCGGCCGCCGCAGCCACCTTGGGCGTGCTCCTGGTGCCGGAGAAGGAATTTGTAGTTTCTGCTGTCATTCACATCTTCCTTTTTTTAAATGCAAACCGCTTACTCTACTTGCTGCTGCGTTTCTGTCCCCTTGGGAGGAATCCCAGACGAACCAGCTCAGCCCCGGCTCTCGCCGCTCTGCCAGGCTGTTCGGGGCTGACCCGCGCCCACAGCCACCCCGGTGGGGGGGGGGGGAGAAACACACCCAGTGTGACCGCGGCCACACAGATCCGCGTGTCCATGGAAACCCGGGGGCTGTCTGCGCTCCCCGGGGCGGAGAGCTGGGGTTCATCGTTAACCGCTGTCCTTTCTCTTCCTCTCCTCGAGGCGGATTTATTAGCGCGAGTGTGTCGTGCAAATGATGATTCATGAGGGCGCCGTGGTCCCTGAGAAAACACATTGATTAGGGCGCCTCGCATTCCCCGCGCCAGAGGGCAGTTACGGGAGGGAGAGGTGACGGGACTCCAGTTAAAGTGAATTCATCAACCTGCCAAAAACAACCCCGATTTCCTGAGACTTTCTGTTGCTCCCTCCGAGTGAAACCTCCGGAATCTCGAGTTTTATTTCCACTTCACTCTGACCGGCCCGATCTCCCCCTTTCCTGAGTCCAGAATCGCGACCCTCCGCGGGGCGCCCGTCCCGTGAGCCGATCGATGGGGAGGGGAGCTGCTGGTCACTGAGTGACAGAGGCACCCCGCGGGGGTACACAGGCTTATCTGCCTGCTCCCCATTCCGCTTCCATCGCCGGGGAGTGAATTCCGCCCGATCGATTCCGCCCGATCGATCCCCCCCGGGGCCACCTCGCAGGGCGCACGGTGCGCCCAGGGGGACCCATGGTGAGAGCAGCAGGTGGGACGCTCTGGGACCCTCGCGACCCTGGTGAAGCGCAGGCGCGTCCCCGCCGGGCACTCAGAGCGTCAGCAAAAGCAGCTCCGTCTTGCTTCTGGGCTCGGCCTCGGTGATTCGGGATTGGGGACGGGGTCGGCGCCAGTGATCACGCCCTTCGTGCTCCTAACGTGTCTCCCCCATGTTTCCTTGAGAATTTCACTTTCAAAGCGGGACAATGAAGTGAGATGACCCTCTGGGCCCGAGCCCACCGCCCTGCTGACAACCCCCCTCCATCCTGGAGAGCCTCACCCCATCTACGAGATAGCAGGGCTCACCTGGACACACCCAGCTGTCAGTGGCAGAGTTAATTGCAATCGATAACTCCCTCCCCCGCACCCAGCGTTTTCCCTGCCCGTCCCCCTCCACCCCCCACCTCGTGGCAAATCTTATCTCCTCTCTCCAGGCCCACGACTTGTGACAGAAGCAGGTTCATGCACCTCAGAGCCACCATCGCATTCAAGAGATTTGTTCTCAGGCTTCCGATTGGAATATCAGCATATTCATTTTGCGTCTTCTCGGCAGCGTTCTGTGTGTTTGGAAACATTAAAAAAATGCGTTTTCCCAGGTCGGAAAGCACTACAGAGCTCATTAAAGAAAATCGTTTAAAAACACACAAGGGATGAAGAGAGAAATCACCCCGCTGCTCACGGAGCGTGTGGCTCACCCCTTGGTGTCCTGTCTCGTTTTCTCTCTGTGTCTCTAACCAGCACGCACGCAGACCCGTCTTCACGTGCTGGGTCTGCGTCTTCTAACTGACTTCCCGCGGCTTCTTCTGACTTCTTAACTTGTGTCTTAGTTTCTTAGTAAACATCAAAAAAGAAAAAGTGTGCTCTAAATGGCATGTGTGTGCATCCCTGTCCAATGCCTGTGCTACTTCCAGATGGCACGTATAGCAGTTAAAGAACTTTTACAGGTTTTTTTTTTTTCTCAATTCAAATGTCTGAACCAGAAAGCAAAACTTGGAGGATGGATGAAGCATCTTTCTTATCTTATTAGGAGAGTGAGATTGGCCTGTTTCACAAGACATGAGGGATACTTTTTTTTTCCTCTCTCTCTTTTTATCAGGTTCTACTGGTGTATGACTTGGAAGAAAGACCATCAGATTATAGATCATCTTTGCAGCGTGTTTGTCTTTTAGTTTCCTTCTTATTGGAAGTTTTCATTCACCTTTCTGTGCATGGAGATTGTAAGGAGATTGTGGCGAGAAGGTTGACAAAGGCTGCTGCCCGAACACCACACGACCCGGGCATCTGCAGCTTCTAACCCCTTCCTGAAACAGTTCCCAGACCCCGAACCGCCGAGCTCTGTGCAAGGAGCATTCTGACCTGTGACAGGCGTCTCCTGTCCCCCGGGAGTGACATCTCTCAGAATGGGGGGTGCCCAGGGCGATCAATACGCGGGATATGTGTGTGTGTGACATGCTTCAGGCCCCTGGGGATGGGGATGGAGCACGTGTGACATGCTTTGGGTCCCTGGGGACGGGCAGTGGGGGAGCTCCAAGGCAAGTCTGACCTTGCCGTGCTGCGGGCCAGGAAGTCCTCCAAACACAAGGCAGAGTTCACATGGAAGCTTCTGGAACTGAGGTCTCGGTGCTCAGCGGCACGCTGCCCGGCAGTGCACGCGGGGTCGGGTGAATGCGGGTGGTGGGAATGGCACAGACGGACATTTAGTGGTGGCTGATGCAGAGAACGTGGGACAGGGGGAGAAGGACATGGACGCAAACCGTTTTCCTCTCGGACGCTCTGTGGGGAGAGGTGGGCCCGGGGCCCCGTCCACGGCTGGGATTCCTGCGTGGAGTCTTATCGTGCACAATTCTCTCCTCGCAGGAGCCAGAGTCACCTCGAGGAGCTTGCTGGTTGATTCAGACGGCACTGATTTTCGCTCGTTTCATTTTTTCTGAGGCGGGGGGACGTGAGTGGAGACCCCAGGCGTGCCCCACCGCCCCTGTGCTCAGGGCTTGCCGCGGTCGCCCAGTGCCTGGGTGAGAGGTGATGGCTCACTATAGTTTGATTTGTGTTTTTTTTTTGCTGAACGTTTTTTCATAAACATGTTTGCCATTTTCTGCCCTTTTATTTGGAGAAATGTCTATTTAAGCCCTTAGGCTGGTTTTTTAAATCAGGGTATTGTTTGTTGTTTGTTTGCTTAGCACCGATGGGTTGTAGGGGTCCCGAACACCAGCTTTTCGTGTGGGGACACGGTCACCTGTCGCTCACGCAGCTCCATAATGAAAGCGCATTCCCTCATCGCTATTGTCATGACTCTGACCCTCACGTGTCCTTACCTGTGTGCAACCAGCCTTGACACAAAGAGGACTGTGGACAGAGGGATTCTGGGACACCCGATTTTCTGGTTAGTTAAGAAGGCAGCAGGAAGCATCAAGCGCTTTGGAAGAGAAGTGTTGTCCACCGTCCGTGTTCCTCCCTGGACATGGTGGACGTGAGGCTTCCGCCGACGTGTTTGGACAGAGGCGGAGGCTGTTGAAAGGCCTCCGAGCGTCTCTGTGAAGACCAGCATCAGGACACGGGCTCGGGCATGTGGGAGGGGTGGGGGAAGGGCTTCTGAGCACAGGGCCTCCGGTCCTGTTTACGCTGCCCTTTTCCTGTGACTTACTTCTTCTAAAACACAGACCTGTCCCCTAATCGCTTATTTGGGGTTTGCCACGAGCTACCTTTCTGGTTGAGCAGGATTGTTTCCGCTCTCTACCTTGTGCCCTCCAGGCTAAGTGGCGTTCACCACGCGGGAGGTTCCAGCCCGAGGACGTCGATCGCGACAGCCACAGTGCACCCCGTTTCTAACGTTCGGATCATTTTTCTCTACAGGGACAGCCCGAGTTTTGTGGGCGTTTTCTTTCTTCTCGTTCGTGACGTCATTGTCCCTCTCTAATCTTCCCAGTCGTGAAAGAGTCTGGAATCCGAGCTCTTAAGCGTTTTTCCTCCTGCGCGTTAGCCCCTGAGAGGCACATTACGCTCTGCGAAGTGACGATTAAGTGTGCCGGGCAGAGCGAGAGCGGGCGCCCTGTAAATACTTCCACAGAAAAGCAATAATCCTCTGGAATATCTGCTGGAAGCCAGCACAGGGGTCGGGTGACCCCGGAAGGTCCCGTCGCTGGATGCGTCTCCAATCGAACGGGGAAGGGGACGTTTTAGAGCCGGTCCCTCGCTGCAGGAATCGTCACGTCACGAATTCCTTCAGCGCCACGTCGACCGGGTCCTTGTAGGCGAGTTACTGAGCTGGCCCACGCTGACCGCACGCCTGGGCACGCGTGAACACGCCCGGTCCCCCGGGGGTGTCGGTTTCATCTGCGGTCTTTGTTCATTTCAGGAAGAAGACGAAGTAGAGGATGACGAAATTTTCCCTTTTGTATCTTTTGGGCAGTTGCTTTCTTCCTACCGGACAGTAGAAGCTAGGCTTGTGCAGGAGAGGAAGATCTAATTTTATCCAAGAAAAGGAATCTGATTGTTCATGTTATTTACTGTGATAGCTAGAAGTTTCCTCGTCCCAAGATGTTTTCTGCTAAGGAATTAAGCACGCTGACCATCTATCTATCCATGAGAAGGACCGCGGTCCCCGCATGAAGAAGTGAAGGACTTTGTAATCAGATGCCTTAATGTCAAATTCCCGTCCTTCCTGTGTGACCTTGACCCAATTAATTAACCTCTTTGTGCTTCCGTGTCCACATCTGTAACGTTAGGATGACACCACATCTTACGATTAGAAAAAGGCGTTCATTGTAAGAGACGATGTAGCTTGTCAGGAAAAAATAAATGTGTCATAACAGACACATTCATTTTTTTCTTTTCTTTTCTTTCTTTTTTTTTTTACTATGCAGTACCAGGAAAGCACATTCATTTTCAACTAAAAGTAAACTATTTATAACATTGCCACCGCTTTTTTCCTACATCGTAATCAAAATACACATCGAAACATTCTTGTTATTCAGTGATACGATGCTTCAGAATTATTTTTACTACAGTAAGTTGTATATCACATCAGTCTACATTTTTACAATCCATACTCATCATCGTTGATACTTCTGCGTTGATCATTTAATTTTGAGGCAAAGTGAAGAACACCAAGATTTTGCATACATTTCTTTCACAGATACGCTTTTACTTTTCCTCTCAGTGAGAGGAAAGACTTCTCTTAAGAGGCAGTTAGAGAAGACGTCCAGACTCAAGACGGTGACATGGGTGGGCGCTGACCCATGTCTCTCACACCAGTGTGAGGAGACGCCAGCACCATTAACGAGAGAGAACGTGCAGCCAATGAGAAAACTCAGACCAAAGAGAAATCTAAAAAGCGCTTAAAAACAAGTAAATTCGAGATCACTGGAGAGGTAAAGAGTTGTCTATAAAAAAAAAAATGGAAGCTATAAAACAAGGATAGGCACCTAGGAGAAGAGAAAACCCCTGTGAGAGAACCATGAGGAGGAAATCGTTCCTCTCAGAGGGAAATAAACCCACTGGATCTTAAAAAGCTGATGCTGCTGTGGTGGCAGTCACAGTGAGGTGGGGATAACTGCCATGAAATAGATTTTTTAAAATTTCAGTTAAAATGTTCTTGGCAAACATTTAAGATAGCAACTAGAAAAAAAAGAGAGAAATGAAAAGAATTGCATTCAATCTGCTGAGAAAGAAAAAAATAGACAACAAAACTTAATCAGACCAAAAAAAAATAGAAAAAAAAAGAAAATTACACATGGTAAATAGTAAACACAAATTTGTCAGAAACGAATCCTAATAGATCAGAATCGTGATAAATAAAAACGGATCAAAACCATCCAAAAGTATAAAAATGAAAGAGCTAAAACAAAATTTCAAAAAGGCTGAAAATTAGAGAATAGAGAAAAAGATGTACTAGGCGAATGCTGATGAAGTCACAACCAGCGTAGACAGCGTAGCCAAAATCTCAACGCAAAAATCAGTAAATAGGGCAAAGAAGAATATTTATTTGGAAGGTTAAAATAGGTAGAAACTTTATATAATCAACAATATAGCTTCAAAAGACAGAGAGCAAATGAGTAGAGATACAGTATAGCTCAGAAACCAGAGAAAGTAGGCAATAATTCAGGACAGCGATAGAAAATCTGATTAATGCAAATAACGAGCTTGATTTTTAAATTCCACAGTAATATTTGATTCTTGGATATGTGCATATACACATATACAAGTCAAATCTTTAATGTATATTTCAAAGGTGAATTTATGAGGATGTCAACCTTATGCAAATATGAATAAAGAGTGAAGAAATGAATACTCTGTAAATGGAATATAGTTATTTCTTCTAAACCCTAATAGGGCGAGCACAAAAATGCATCCGTTGTTAATCCACTAATCATATCTCAGATGTTCCAAAAAATAATCAAGAACTTAGAAACATTAGCAATTTTCAAGACACACATGTCTAGACTGTTCCCAACGCAGGAATGAAGTGGTTCGGGGGGAGCTTTTCAGCACGGACGGCTGGTACGTGCTCCTTGCACTGTGTTCTCCTCGTGTGAAAATTCTCTGATTTCTTCTGAGCCGCTCGGCCACTTGTCCCGTCTCTAACTGCACCGCCTGGTCCGTGACACGTGTGGCGCGCCGTCTTCCACGGGTGCTGTGCGTTTCCCGTGCCAACGCCAGAACAAGGTGCGATATGGCAGTGACATTTTAAGTGACATTTAAGGATTCCAATTTAAGTCAAAATCCAGTCTATTTCTATCAGTGAAAATATCAGAACGGAAATAACAATTGGTCGAATAATTCTCTTTTCAAGGTGACAAAATTCGTAGAGGCAATGCGAGCTATTAATAGAACATGTTTTATCGCTTGGCATGGTGACAAGATAGATTTTTATGTTTATTATAAATTTATAATAATGATGGTACGAAACGCAGTGCCCATTCGGAAACGTTAAGTAAACATGCGTCTCAGAATCAGGGAATCCGTTCATCTCTACTTTCCCCGGTGGTGGAAAATGCCCCACCCCAGTGTGCGTGACGCTAGGACCCCAGGACATGTGTCAGCTCTGCTGTCTCTGTGCTGCATTACCGCCTACCTTTCTGGTGTCCGGGCTGTGTTGTCTCTCTACTAATTTGCGCTCTGTCTCTCGCGTTCCCGGCACGAAACCCTCGTTGGAGAGGCGCCCGTCTCTGGGGCAGACACAATGCCGCCTCTCCCCTGGGGTGAGCAGCTGTTTCAGCGCTGTGGCCCGAGGACTTGGACCCCCCCGGGCGGAATCGCTGACTCCCCCTTCGTGGTCACTGGTTCTTCCAGGCACTGACTGGATACCGACCTGGCACCTGGGACTTTCTACAGCGCCCCCCCATCCCTGTCCCCGGCACAGGGTGTGGGGTGGATGCCAGCAGTTCTAACTGATGCGCATTGATTTTAACCTGCCTTGGACTCCGGAGCAGAGTTCACCAGGATGGGGGGACAAAAACCCATCATAGATTGGGGGGAATGCCAAAACAGAGCCGGACCCGGGGTCAGCGGACCTCTCTGGAAAGACTTCCCTCCGGCCCTTGCGCCCGCTGTGTCTGTGACAGGGCGGGCAGCGAGCCAGGCCAGCAGCCCCGCCCACGGGGCCAGGGGCCAGGGTCCTCGGAACCCCCTGAGCTGTGGGAGGGACCCAGGGTGATGGGGCAGAGCATGTGCCTCAGTTTCTCCCTCCCCGACCCGTTAATTTTCCAGCCGGTGCCTCACATGGCCGAGCCCACGGAAGCCGGAGGGGGGTGGGGGGCTGGGCACAGGCGCTGGGGGCACCCGGGGCACTGAAGTGGGGTTCTTCCATCTCTAGGCTTCTGTCTTACCGACGTCATTTCTCGGAGTTCTGAGGAAGCCCGCCTCCCGTCATCACCCTCCCTGTCTTAGGGGCGACGCAGATAGAGTACTTGCACACCTGGACGTACACACGAGGGGACAAGTGGAGGGACAGAATGGACACATACAGGAGGCGTCCACACGTTGTGCCTGTGCAAAGCGCACTCACCTAATGTACCTGACAAGCCTGCAGCCGGTATTGGGGGTCCCCGGGGATAGGAGGAGAACCCGCCCCGTCCACACTGCAGGCTGCTCTGTCCACACTGGGTCTGAGAGCTCAGAGTGAGGCGGGTCGCGCCAGCGACGGGATCTGTCTGTCTGTGTGTTCGCCTCCTTGTGTCACGTGGAGCGGACTGTTGCATACGGTACAGAGCCCCTAACGCCCTCCCTCCCCGCCTGATACCCGCGTCTGATGTCACCGTGGTCCAAGGGTCCCGCTAGGACGGTCCCCTGGGCGCGGTGGCATTCGCTGAGCTACAGGCTTCATCTGTGACTCCGTTCGTCCACTCCCGTCTTCGTTCTGTTCCAAGACCACTTCGGGGTCCTGTCGCGTCTGGTGGCATTGTCTCCTTGGCCGCCTCCGCACCGTGACGTCAGCACGAGTTCCACGTGTGACGCACGGGCCACCTGGGGGATGAGCGCGCTGGCTCTCCGCGGACGCTCGGTGCGGCTGCGCCGGGTGAATGGCTCTTCCAGACGGTGGTTCAGCACCTGGGCCCGGCCCCGTCTCGCCCAAAGTACTGACGCTGGTGCACTTGCCATTTCCCGCGGAAGCGAGGCCGAGCCGTCGCGTCACGGGCAGGCGGCCGGCCGGGGACGCCCGAACGCTTCTGCTGCCCGGCGTGCCCCCCAAGCCTGGCCGCGGTGAACATTTCGTTCTAGGTGACTGCAGTCGATCATGTCACGGGGCGCTTGGCAATGTCCCCATTCCAGGGGAAAACTTAACCGGGCCCCCGTGGGCTCCCACGCCAAGGCCCGGTTTCTGTGACTCCCCCGGGTCCGTTATCTGTAAACGTTCTTGGTGCCGATCCGTGCGCCCGGCAAAGGACGCGATGGCATCCAGGAGACACGGATGGTGTGAGGTTTGACCGGGCAGGAGACGTCGCGTACGTGGACTTGGGACATCCGAGGAAGCCAGTGGAACCGCCGCGGTCAGGAAGCGGCAAGGACACAGGTCCCCAGGAGGCCCCTGGGCGCACTCAGCAAGGACACCGTGACCTCGGGTGCGCGGAGCGTGCGCGCTCACACCCTCAGATGCGCAGGGACATGCGCGCTCACGTCCTCGGGTGCGCAGGGACATGCGCGCTCACGTCCTCGAGTGCACGGAGCATGAGCGCTCACGTCCTCGGGTGCGCGGGGTGTGCACGCTCACGTACTCGAGTGCGCAGAGCATGCGCGTTCACGTCTTCGGGTGCGAGGGGCGTGCACGCTCATATCCTCGGGTGCGCGCTTACGTCCTCGAGTGCGCGGGGCGTGCGCGCTCACGTCCTCGGGTGTGCACTCACGTCCTCGGGTGCGCAGGGCGTGCGCACCTACGTCCTTGGGTGCGCGCTCACGTCTTCGGGTGCGCGGAGACGTGCGCTCACATCCTCGGGTGCATGAAGCGTGCGCGCTCACGTCTTTGGGTGCGCGGAGCGTGCGCGCTCACGTTCTCGGGTGCGTGGGGGCATGCGCGCTCACGTCTTCGGGCGCACGGAGCGTGCGCATTCAGGTCCTCGGGTGCGCGGGGCGTGCGCGCTCGCGTCCTCAGGTGCGTGGGGACATGCGCGCTCACGTCCTCCGCCTCCCCGGCCTCTTAGCTCGTCTCCTTCACCACGAACCCGGGGCCCGAAGACACCGGTACCGCCCGGTGTTCTTGTCCTCTCTCTCCCTCAGTCTAACCTCCCGTTCAACTAAATTTTTAGAGAAGTGGTTAATTTTTATTTTCTCAAAGTTACGTGCTTTAAACAAATGAGACACCGTCATCAGGCCCACTCGGCTTCTGCTATCGGCTTCCCAAAGCGTTTTGCATCTTACGTGTTTATTTCAATGTTGACTTTCGCTGTTTCTAAACCACCACGCTGACCTTGAGCTTCCGTTCTAAGGACCGCCTAGCGCCCTGCCACCAGGGGCACGAGGAAACGTGACAGCGAAGGGGACGTGGTGACTCAGGCCCGAGCTGGGCCTTTTCCAAGTGGAGCCCAAGCCGCCGGTTCCGTCTCGGTTCTTATACGCTCCTCCCTAGACATGAGCTCCGGGGACGGGCAGACGACCAGCTCTGGGCGGGCGGATGACCAGCTCTGGGCAGTCGCCGGCTTCTGCCCGCGGAGCCGTCCCGGAGGCCCAAAGAAAAGGAAGAGAAATGGGAAAATCACACGCAAAAAACCCTCAATGATCTGGACAGAAACAACAGCAACGCAAAACAAGTGCTAGAAGCTCTTCTGGGCTCAGCAGACTCTGGGCCGTGATCGCTGCCACCTGCGTCCCCAGACGCAGTTCTCAGCAGCCGTCACTGACCCGGTTGGTCCCTCGGGACTCTGGGGTGGAGGAGGATGAGCGGTGTCCGTCCCTCGCCAGCCTGGGCCCTCGCGTCTTTCTTAGACGCTCAGCACCTTCCTGCCCTACGGATAATGCTGGAAGGTCCTGTGCCGGTGGCTCTGACTCAGAGAGACGGGAGTGCGTGGACGTGCCGGCGTCTGGCCCCTGAAGGCTGGCCTTGGGTGTGTGCGGACCAGCCCCACCCCGGTGACCGGGAGCTTGGTGCCCCTGAACTGCATTCAACGACTGAGCAGTCCCTGTCCCCAAGCAGGTCGGGCTCACCTGCGGGGACAGGACAGGCTCACGTCCGCCCGTCTTGCCCCCTGATGCTCCCGGATCTCAGTGACCATCACCCCGCCCCCCAGCATTGGAGCGAGAGCCCCCGGCTGCCGGGAAGCCAGTGTGGGGCCTTCGAAGCCCCGGGAACACACACATCACAGCACGCAGCACCCGCAGAGTGTGCCGCGGGCTTTCAAGGGACAAGATCGCGGAGGGAGCTTGGCTGATGCTTTTTAAAGATCAATAATAAACGCTCCTGCTGCGAGGAACAGGGTTTCTGCGGCGCTGGCCAGGTAGAAATAGCCCGGCCTCCCGCCCTTTTCCTCGACCCTGAACTTCAAAGGGACCCGGGGGCTGATGGAGGTTATTAGAGGCGCAGCGAGGTGGGGGGGGGGGGGTTCCTGGGCAGAGAAGATGGCTCGTGGGAGTTTTCATGGGCGGTTCCGTCCGTGTGCCCTGATGATGGCAGAAACCGAGCCCGGGGCGTGGTTTATTTAGAAGAAAGCTCAGGACCAGTTAGACCCAGAGACGCAAGGTCTGCGTGTGTCCCCAGTTCCCGAGCCGAAGCTCCGCCTCCCCCACAGGACGGTGGCATTTGGAGGCGGGGCCTGGGGGGGTGACTAGGTTTATACGAGGTCACGACGGTGGCACCCCAGGCACGATATTCTGTCCTTAGGAGGAGAGGAGAAGACACCAGCATGCCCCACCCCCTCTCCGGCCCGCGAGGACACAGTGACACGCCAGCCATTTGCAAATCAGGGGCCGCTTTCGCTGACACTCCGATCTGTGACCTCCCAGCCCCCAGGACAAACTTCTTTTTCAAGCCACACGGTTGGTATCGTCTCGTCGTGGCGGCTGGAGCTGACTGAGACGGTTGCTCCTCACGTGTTCGGCCTGGGAATTCTCAAAAGAGAAAACGCTGACCCCAAAACCTGTGTGAAACGGTGGAGACAGACGGTGACACAATCACCGACGTGAAACTCAGCATCGGTAGACGTGTGGGATATTGGCTTACCAAGACTGGGGGGCTAAAGTAATAGCTTTTAAGGACATCATTTGTCTCTTTTCTTGACTGAAAACTCCTCTCCCTAGCTCCCGCCTCCACTTGCTGGTGAAATTGTGTGAGGAGCCAAGGAAATTTCTCGGGGACAGCCCCATACCCTAGTGTCTAGCTCATACCGTGGCCGGGTTAGCGTGCTGGGCGTGTCACGCACCCATCTGCTTGGACCCATTCTGTCCCGAGCTCGCCTTTCTGGTGCTGACTCATAGGCGCAACCGACAGCAGGGGACAGCAGGTGACGAGCGGGAACGTGCTGATGGTTCCTGCGTCCCTCGGGGCTGCGGCCTGCAGACCAGGTCGCCGCAGGGGACGCTGGCCGACCACTCGCCGTGGCACACACAGCCCCTCCTGCCCCTCGGTCTCCGACAACAGTAAAATGAGGGTCCATATTCTCTTCATAAAAGCATGTCTGCCCTAATAACTTTTTCTTCAGAAAAGCCATAACGTAGGCTTCATCCATGAAACGGATTTCGTGACAATATTTTTCGAAACGATTATCAGGATACATATTTGACACTGTCTATATATTCCAAATTATAAAACTTTAATGCAGAAATGCTACAGATCTATACAAATTGCATCATGCAATCTTTGTGGAAGGCAATTTGGCTGTATGCACCGAGATCTATCGAAAATTTTAAAACAATTTGACCTACTAATTACTAATTTTACTGCAGGAAATCCATGCTAAGAAATAATCTAATGTACGGAAAATGCTTCCGGAACAAGTGTTGATTGCAACCTTGTGTGTTAACAGCGAAAAAAATTGAAACCATCTAAATGCCCAACAATAGGGTAATAACTACAAACATTACGAGACATAATTATGCAGTCATTGAAGCAATGTCTTTAATGAGTTTGTAATAATAATATGGAAGAATTTGTATTATTAAAAAAATCGGAAGAACAGGAGGCAGAATTATAGTATGATGACATGCACATTAAATATCAATAAATCTATGCATAAAATTCTGGGGAGTTGCACACAAAAACGCCACTAGTTGGTATTTCTGGAGTGTGGAATTTGGAGCGATTTAAAATTTTCTTTTTCCTATTTATTTTTCATTTTTCAAATGTGTCCCACTAAGTATTTTGTAATGGGGAACGTAATAAGCACTTAGGAATACAAGCGCAGACGAGGTAAAAATTAAATTACATGAAACGTCGTATTTATTGAAAAGAATATCATAGAATTAGCAGTGCCTTGAAAAGCTCAAAGAACAAGTTTGTTATTCATGTAGGAGGAATGATACGGACGTTGGATGTGTGATTTCTGCATTTTCACAGCTTTTGGTGGGTGGACGCCGGAAGCCGGGGGCCGAGGCAGGGCGGGGGCGCTGGGCATCCACCCTCGGCGTCCACAGGCCACCGCGCCGGCCCGGCTGGCCGCAGCCCGGACTCGAAGAGCTGCGACCTGCAGCGCGTGACCACCTGCCCGGCCGGCGTCCGCTCCGTCAGACCCCGTGAGCGCAGCCAGGACGGCCGGCCGCGGGGAGGACGGAGGTGACCGACAGCCTCGCGTTGCAGCCGGTCCCTCGGGATGGGGTCCAGCGTCCACGTCGGAGCGGCCGTCGTCAGCGCTGCTCTCCCCCCACGAGTGACGGGCCGGTCGAGTCTCATGTTCCATCCAGAGCTTCGTGTCCTTCGTGTGGCCGGCAGGGAGGTGCAGGGCTTGACGGCCGCCGTGTTTAACAAGGAGCACTCATCCCACCAGGTGTCCTGACACAAAGGGGACAGTCTCCTCCCGTCTGTCGTCCTCGTTGCTCAAAGAGGCGACATCTCACCCAAATCTCATGTCAAGACGGGTGAACCGGACACGACTTAAGAGAAAGAAGCCACAGCGTGCCCCTGCCCCCACAGACGCGGAGAAAATCTATGAACTGTTTACAAAGAAAAGGTCAGTGGCTTTTTTCTGCAAAATGGAGAACAGCGTTGGGCGGTGAGTCGTTTCGAGGGTCAGGGCGGCAGCGACGCCGCCCGCGGCCCGCCGCGGTGCTGGCGCAGGGCGGGGTTCAGCAAGGCGGGGCGTCCAGGGGGCTGCGAGAGAGGCAGGCGCAGGTGTGCTGCCCGGGGAGAGGGAGCAGGTGGTCGTGTGCGGCTCGGGTGGCGACAGTTCAGAGACCGGAGAAGGTTTTGAAACTATCCGGGTGTCAGATGTTCCCTAGGTTTCTGACTGTGGCTCCCGGAGAATCACGTAGCGTGTCGCCTGCGGGGTGGCTGCCTGCGACGGGAGACCTTACCGGGATTAGTGTTTGCTGTCCCGTGGTGCGGGTCCCACACTCAGGGCGCCTGGCAGGCCCGCCCCTCCCCTCCCCGCCGTGCCAGGCCGGGCTCTGTCCCTGAAGCCGACAGTCCAGCTGCGGTGGGCAGCCTGCTCTGAGCGTCCCTCACGGTGCATGTCCTGAGTGGCTGCAGCACCCTCAGCCCACAGGACACACGGACACTCGGCCCTGCTGTCCTGCAGCTCGTCTCTCTCTCTCGTTCTTTCTAAAGACATCTGACGACTTTGAACGGTAAGCTCCTGCTTGTGTTCCTGCATCATTCGGTGGCTTTCTGTCTTGAGTGGTTAAATCTGCATTTGCCTTTTAACGGCTTGTGATTTATTTCTAGGGGCGGGGAAAGTCTCTGTATCAGGAGATGCTTAACAAGCAAGATAGGGACAATTTAGAGGCAGAGATTTTGCAGAATTGCCCAGGCGAGGTGATCTCAGAACGTGCCAGCGGAGCTTTGCGCAGCTGTGGGGTCTGAGTCCCCTGCTGCAGAAGCTCCCGGAGTCTCCTGCCTTCCCCGAGCTGCTTCTGCAGGAGCCCCGGGAAATGGGGGGTGAGGGGGGGCGGGTAAAACAGGAGTCAGGGTCGCCCGCTGAGTCTGAGACTCAAAGGCCTTTTCTCCAAAGCTGGCTTCCTGCTCGCGGACATCAAGGCCACGCGTTATGCAGAATCACCAATCACATCGCGGTGCCCTGCAACCGGGCTCCTGATGATGCGGGTTAAACATAGAAAACAAATAAGATGGATGGATGGATGATGGATGATGGATGGATGGACGGACGGATGGATAGATGGATGGATGGATGGATGATGGATGAACAATGGATAGATAGATGGATAGATGGATGGATGGATGGATGGATGGATGGGTGGGTGGGTGGGTGGGTGGGTAGATAGATAGATAGATAGATGATAGATAGATAGATAGATAGATGATAGATAGATGATGGATGGATGGATGGATGGATGGATGGATAGATAGATAGATGGGTGGGTGGATGGATGGATGGACGGATGGACGGACGGACGGACGGATGGACAGACAGACAGACAGATAGATAGATAGACGGATGAATGGATGGACGGACGGATGGATGGACAGATGGATGGATGGGTGGATGGATGGATGGATGGATGGATGGATGGATGGATGGATGGACGGACGGATAGATAGACGGATGAACGGATGGACTGATGGACGGATGGATGGATGGATGGATAGATAGACAGACAGACAGACAGACAGACAGACAGACAGACAGATAGATAGATAGATAGATAGATAGATAGATAGATAGATAGATAGATAGTTCTCGGTGGGCACAAAAAGAGCTGGCGAATCTGCCCGGTCCATTCCTCCTCCACCCTTTCTCACCGTGGCCCACCCTTGTCCGTGCTTGAAGACCCTGCTCTGTTTCGCAGCCCTGGCATCTGCATGCATTTGTTTATCACTGTCATGGTGCTCTCGTCGGCCGTGCTGTCCCTAGGCCCCTGCTCTCTGGAGGCGGCGTAGGTCCCGGGCGCCGTGGCCGCACACCCGTGCCCGGCGGGCGCTCGCACGCCCCCCCACCCCATTCCACGCCTTCGTCTGCGTTGCAGCCTTGGTCCACCTGTGTCCCTTCTAAATGCGTTTTACTTCCCCACTCGCCGTGTCCAGGGCCCAGCCAGCCGTGGGCTCGGCGTCCGCGTTCCCTCAGCCCCGACGCCCGGGCACGCGCTGGCATCAGTGACTTGTGGTGTCACCTGCGAATACAAGGTGCCTGTCCTTCCCGGATTCACCTGTAGAGGAAGGACACGCCCAAGCGCTGACCCCGCTCCACGCCCGGCTCTGGCGGCCGTGCCACCGAGGTCGCTGGAGGCCACACGTAGGCACCAGCGCGAGGTCCTCGGGCCCCGTTCGGATGGGAGATGGAGGGTCGGCCCCGGGCCTCTCCTCTCAGAGATGCCTCCCCCGGACATGTGTGCCTGCTGTCACGGCCGCCAGCGTTGAGGGTGACCCCTGGAAGTCCCGGGACACCCCTACACCCCCCTCACCCAACCTGGTCTTCTCCAGGACTCAGGGGCAGCACCCATCGACGGCGTCTCTGGGTTTCCGTGATGGCAGTGCTGATTCTTCCATGGGGCGTCCCCTACTGACCTGGTTCTGCGTGCTAAGCGGTGTCCCCTCCCCTGTGGGGCCAGCCTTGCCCCGGCCCTCCCAGCTGCAGCTCGGCGGTGAGCCGTCACTCTGTTGTCCCCCACCTGTCCCACGCTCACCCCTCTGTGCCCCCTCCCCCTGCTCCCAGGTGTGTCTGCTCGGATCACAGCACCTCGAGTCCAAACACGACCTGTCTGTCCCTCCTGTGTCCCCACGTCCATACAGAGTATGCGACACGTGAGGTTTGTTGAATGACTGTTTCCTTCCAGGCACAATACGGTTTCCTCCTGGTAGGAAGTCGTGCTGCCGGGCTATAAATAGCTGGATTCTGGAGCCTCTAAATTTAGAGACGAATTATGTTCCTTCTTCGGGGTGGAGGCTGGAATCCATTGCTGATAAGGCATCCGAAAAAGAGAATTTACATTGCTGATATCATCCCACTTTATATCTTAATATAATATATCAGCAATGTCAATTTTTATCTTAATATATACTACGATTTCTCTCCCCCAAAAATGCTGTTTCCATAGCAGCAATAGGAAGACATTGAGCTGATGACAGAAATAAGATGCTGCTGCACCTAGGAAAAGACGTACTTCACTGAACTGTTTTTAACGTAAAAAAAAAAAAA
>PVKZ01004952.1:23500-65447 GCA_004027375.1 Macroglossus sobrinus | reverse complement strand
AAGGAGAGGAAAGGAAGAAAAAAGAAAAAAAGCAAAGAAAGCAGGCCTCCAGCACGGTACCTGTCAGCAGGGGAAGGATAACTGGCTCTAGAAAAACGGTCCATGACGTTCACTGTTCATTGTCTCTGCCCTGTCCTCCCCTCCCTGTCCTCACTCATCCACTCCAGGTTCATTTTTATGTTTTATCAGCCAAATGCACTGTCCTCCAGGGGAAAATGGAATTCGCATATGAAAACAGAGTGCCAGACTCCCCGGAAAGCTTTTCAGCGGCCTTTGCCCAGGAGAGCTTCCCGTTACAATGGGGCCTGGACCTCAGCCACGAGCCCCGGGGAGGGGACAAGCCGATTTCATCCCACTTAACCCAATTTGCTGGGCCCAGAAGGCGGCTAATGAGCAGCCTGCGTCCTCCGAGTCATCGATACCACTTTCCAAATCGAGTTACCAAATTGGTCTTAAAATCGCTTGAAAGGGGCCGCCAGGACTGTCACCAACAAGGCATCCTGTTGGCCATCTGGCCGCGGTTCCCGCGGCCGGCATCTCCTCCCTCGGCATCAGCAGCAGGCGACACATGGGGCTGCCTTTGTCTCCATGTGGGGTCCCTCCTTCCCCACCATGAAAGCCTGATACCCTAGAATGGAAGTTGGATCACCATTACAAACACGGGGCTGCTGTGGCAGAGAGAGCCAGATGATGGAGGACCCTGCAGGCACCTGGCCCTGGGCACCAACTGTGCCCTCCCCACTATGGCCGTTTTGATAAGCAGAATGACAAGAACCAGAATGACAAGAACAGGGGAGACCATGCCTTCGGTGTGGGGACTTGGGGAGCTACAAGAGAAATCCCCCACTCGACTGCACCCAGTTCCCAGAGAAATCTCCCAGATAAGCCAGCTCAGGGCCGGTAAGGGGCACAGTCCAGTATCCAAGACAGAACGAGACAAGAAGGATGGTGAGCAGCTTCTACCCATGTTTCCACGGCTGCCTCACGGTACCCGGGGAGCCAGTGCTCTTAAGAAGTGAGGGTATGGTCACGTGGCCAGAGAGTGGGCCGAGGCAGAAATGGAAGCCGCGGCCTCTTCGTACCACTGCCCGAGCTCAGCCTCTAGCCACACCGGCTTTACCGCCGAGCTCGCGAAGACTTATATCCCCCTCTCCACAATTAAACATAAAAACGGTCCAAGGCCTCACACGGGAGCCAAATGCGCTTTCCATTACCGGTCCTGAGCTCGGCACTTACTTTGTATTGAGAGCCTGCAGAACACGTGGCACGTGACCATTTTATCTCTAATGACACCAAAGTCCTGAAGGGCATGGGGCTACTTTTCCTCTTTTACGGACGAGGACAAAGTGGAACGTGGATTAATGGGCTCAAGGTCACACAGCCAAGAGACGGAAGAATGCTCATCCCACGCCTTTGTCGTGAAATTCACTTCAAACACTTAATCCAGTATCCTTTTCCCCAAACCAAGCTGCCCGTCAGCTTTTCTGGGTTCAGTCTCTGGGGAAGAGACCATGTCAGAGGGACCAGCTGTGGTGACACAACAGCTCTCTAGGCCCATCAGCAAAGGATGACTTTGCCTCCCCACCAAGGGGAACATTTGGTTAGCACAGCTGGGGCCAGGTTGGGCAGCCACGCTACCGGCATCTAGTGGGTAGAGTCCAGGGATGCTGCAAATGCCCTATGATGCACTGGACAGCCCTACCATGACCCAACTACTTGGTATAATGCTGAGAAGCCCTGCCCTAGACCCTGTACTTGACCCTGCCCTAGACCTTGTACTTGATCCTGTACGTGACCCTGCACTTGCCTTCTCAGCTCCTCCCTGGTCTTTATTTCATACAGGGAGAACTTCTCTACCACTTAATATAATAAAATCGCATCTACTCATTGGCACGACAGCCTAACACGGACCGTCCCTGTGACTAGCATACCCACTGAAGCCTCCTCGAACTGGCCAGAAACCGGACGTGCGTGAGACAGTCCCTGGCTCCCTACGTGTTGCCGGTTGCCGAGAGCCTTCTCGTGTGTCAGAGACTGCGCTGGGTCTGGGGGTGGTGCCAATGGAAGGGACACTTTCTGTGAAATGAAAGACTCAACGGCCTGCTCCCCAGGGGGACATGTGGCATGTCGCAGAGACACCGGATGGGAAGGCCACTGGCCTTTTATTCCAGGAACATGTCCAGGACTTCAGGCCCAGGGGTCCACGATAGCACTTTCTCTTCCTTCAGAACCTCAGGAGAGAGGCTTTAGACAGAATAAAACGAGGGCTGGGAAGACAGGTCACTGAGCTGACAGGAGGCCCCACGTCAGGCCCCGTTGCCGAGAATAATAACCACAGGTGAGATGTCAGCTTGCAGATCCCATGTCAGGCTCAGCAGTGCTGTGCTAGTGTCCTCCAGGGCCACCCCAGGACTGTGGCCACCTGTCCAGTAGCTGAAGTAGGAGAAGCAACGACAGCTTCAAAACAGGATTTAATCCCACCAGCCTTTCCCCAGAGCAAGGTGACAAAACTACAGGCCCTGAAACTCGAAGTGATCAGCCACAAAAGCAAGCACCACCAGGTCAGACGAGTCAGAATTTGAACGCAGCTCTGTTGCGTACTTGTCACCGGGTCACTATCACTAAATCGGTCACTGATATACCCTCTGACCTCAAACAAACCCTGTGCACATCTGGGCCTCAGTTTCACTAGCTGTAGAACGGGTAATAACCGCATACACCGTGAGCACAGTTATGAGTCTTAGGAGAGAAGGTGCGTGACATCAGCGTGGATGCACAGAGTTGTAAATTAGGTAGGTTCCCTCACATACAGGAGAGGAAGGATTCAGGAGAGGTCATTATGGGTAGTAAAAGCAGAACTGCAGCTGAATCCTCTCCTTTAGTCACAGGCAGACAAACCTCAGTGGAGAAGCCAGTTCGACTGCTTTAGGCAGATTGTGCAAATTCCCGGAGACTCCACCCACAGCCATAAACAGAGATGAGGCCTCTCGCAAAGGGTAGGAGCTGACAGGTGAAAGGGTCCAGCCTAAGTCAGCCTATCTGCGTAAGTCTATTACAAATCACACTCAGGGATTTGCAGAGATGGGGACTCAGAAGCACACTCCAAGGGCAGCCAGAAGTCGGTGGGTGTGGGAACGTGGGACTCGGACTGCCCTTGGGAAGGGACTGACCCCCAAACAGGGGCTCGATGATCCCGAGCTGGCACTGGAAGGGGGCCCTTCTGGGCCAGCCAGAGGCTGAGGCAGGAGCCGTGGATGGAGCATGGCGGTAAGAAGGACAGCAGAGAGAAAAGGGGAAACACACACCCCTCAGAATCATGAGACCACGGTTTGTGAAAACACGATGATCATGAGGTATACGGGGATGCTCACATAAACATCATAATGCCAAAATAACTATATTAGTAACTTTTAAAAACTAATACCCAACAACAGGAAACCAGGACACTAATGAACTGGCTAAACAAAGCTCGCTGTTTCCACCACTAGAATAATGACAGCGAACATTCACCAAGGATTTACGACAGGCTGGACGCTATCAGATCGACCGTTTACAGATCAACAGCTGAATGCTGACGATTTCATAGGGTTCGACCTAATATTTTAAGCACCTTACATGTATCAATTACCTTAATCCTCACGGCAACCCTTAAGGTATGGTGGGCAGAATTATCCCTTCCTCCAAAAAGAGAGACAAAGAAAGAGAGAGAGAGAGAGAGAGAGAGAGAGAGAGAGAGAGAGAGAGAGAGAGAGATAGAGAGATCCACGTCCCAATTCGCAGAGCCTGTTATATGTTAACTCCCCCACACAGGGAACTTTGCAGATGTGATTGAGTTAAGGACCTCGAGGACAGGATTATTCTAGATCGTCAGGATGAGCCTCACCTCATCACAATAGTCTCTAAGATCCAAGAACCTTTCCAGGCTGGGAACAGAGAGATAAGAAGAAGACTGGAAGCATGAAAGGGACTAGACCTGCCGTGAGGAGATGTGATCACTGAGGGAGGAAGCTGCCAGCCAAGGAGTGTGGGCAGCCTCTAGAAACCAGATAGAGATCTCGGCCGACAACCAGCGAGGAAGCGGGCACCTCAGTCCTGCAACCACAAGGAACGAATTCTGCCAACAAGTGCCACGACCAAGGGAACAGGCCCTGCTCTAGAGTCTCCAGAGAGGAACACAGCCTGCAGGCACCTTGATCTGAGCCCAGCGAGACACGGGTCAGGCTTCTGACCTACAGAACTGCACGGTAATAAATCTGTGTTGTGCAAGCACTAAGTTTGTGATAACTCGTTATGGCAGCCATAGAAAACTAAGGCTCCGTGGCATTTGTAGCCACACTCAGGGGACAGTGGAGAAGATGAATCACAGTGCCTCAGGCCACACAGCCAGCAAGGGGCACAGCCAGGACCTGAGGGCAGCGGGTGGGCTCCGGGGACCTAAGTGCCCACCACTCTGCTGTACTGTCTCCTGGAAGAGCCATGCGAAATCAAGTTCCCAGAGGCAATGTGTTTGGACTTACCTGCTGGGAGTTTGGTTTTTTTTTTAATACATTATTATTTTCTTTTTTTATATTTATTTATTTATTTATTTATTTTTTAAGCGAGGCGATCCTTGGTTGACCTCACAGACTGCAAGAACCTCGTCAGCTTACAATTCTTTATTTTTTATTTTTTTACGCCTACAGCACCTGGTCTTCCTAGGTGGTCTCCCATCTAAGTATTAACCAGGCCCGACCCTGCTTAGCTTCCGAGATCAGACGAGATCAGGCTTGTTCAGGGTGGCGTGGCAAGAGACCCAAAATGGCATTATTTTAAATAATTGAAATTATTTTTTTTAAAGAATAAAAATAAAAATAAACTAAAAAACAGAAAAAGAACAAAAATATATAATAGTGCAATTGCAATTTGTCTCAGGAAAACTCAGGGGAAATTTCTGTTCTTCCGGAGCCTGGATGATGGCAGTAAAAATATGAGCCCAGAGAGACTGAATTCTTTCACAGTAGTTGATAAGGAGCTGCTCTTCCCAAGGGGACAACTCTTATCCCACTATCTGGGCCTGTCCCCTGGAGCCACATACCGCCATCCCCACCCCAGACCGCCACAAAAGGCAGGGCCAGGCTGGCATGGCCAGGAGGCTTCTGGATCCTGGCGCCACACATCCCAATTACTCATGTCTAAATATTTTGAAAATCACCCCCAGGGAGACCTAGGGAGAGGTGAAAAACAGTGGTTCCAACAGGTATGTTATTGTGGACTTCCGAAAGAAGAAAAGAAAGAAAAGGAAGCGAGGGAGGGAGGAAAGGGGAGGGGAGGGGAGGAGAGGGGAGGGGGGAGGGGAGAGGAGAGAAGAGGGGAGAGAAGAGAACAGAAAAAAGAAAAAAAAAGAAAAAAAAAGAAAAAAGAAAAGAAAAGAAAAAAGAAAAGAAAGAAAAGAAAAAAGAAAAGAAAATCTAAGCTCTCTTTCCTCCTTTCCTCCTGCCCCCCGCCCCCAGATCTGAGAAGCGTGTGAGAAATGCACAGATCCTTCAATTTGGCCCTGATCCAGTCTCCACCATCTCTTATTAGCACATGGCCTCGGGCAAGCCATTCAATGTCTCCAAGTCTCGGAGTCCTTAGTGATAAAATGCAAACACCAAGAGGGCCACCTGCCATGCAGCTCAAAGCAAGAGCCATCATGAGGCACCTGGAGACAAAGCTCCCTGAAGTGTGGTCAGCGAGGACTCTACGTGCCCTGGGAACCTCCAGCAGGCTTTGCAGAGCACTGCAGTGCTGGGACCCCCACGTGGCTCAGCCTGGTGCCTCTGAACTTGGCCTCTCTCCAGCCAGCCCACACCATGGGCCTCCCCGTCCACCTCTGTCCTTTCTTCGGTCTTCCCTGTCCACGAAGCATGGTGCCTGTTGCTGCTGCCCCTTCCTTCCCGGATAAGGCTGCAGATCTGCGGTGCTGGTCCCTAGCCCTGACACAGGGATCCCCGAACGCATGTGGTAAATGAGAAGGAAGGTGTGGGGAGAATCTCCACGGAGCTGAAACAGACCAGCTCTTTCCTCTCGATAACCACGAAGGCTTGGCAAAGACAAAGATGAAGCAAGAAGGACAACTCCACAGCCAATCAATCCTCCCTGACCAATGGAGAAATGAAACAGCTGAAAAGAGGAGGGGCTTGCATGCCATCACACATCCTCGAGTCACCGAATCCCATCCAGCCTCAGTTTCCCCATCCATCAACTGGGCATGATGCCCACTCTGCCTCCCTCTCCACGGGGAGGAGTTGCTCGAGGGAGACACGAGACAGGAGCACCCTCTGTAAGCTGGAAGGTGGGTTCTGCTACATGATGACAGCACCACCTGACAATGGCCACAGGGCTTTCGAGGACATACGTTTTGGGAGCCACAGGTTATAACCACAGGATAAGCCCCTGAGTTCACAACCCAAGGCCCTCTAAACCCTGGGGCATCTCTCCTTCACCCTGAGTAGCTGCCCATGAGCAGTGCGGGACTGATACAGCCCTTAGAGACGAGGAAGCTTCCTCTCTTGGCCGGGAAGAAACACGATGTGACTCAGGCTTCTCCATCTCTGTGCGGGGCCTTGCCAGGGGCCTGATGCCATGTGCAGTCACGTGCTCTTCTTAAGAAAGCACTGCGATTTTTAACTTCAGTCACATCCGATCACTGTCATCTCTTCTCAGCCCCAACATATAAAGCAAGGCAGGCACCAATTCTGGAAGGATGGGAGGGGACCCAAAGAGAACAGCGGACCCCTATGCAAAGACACAATCATTTTCCTGTGGGTCTGCTCCTTGGAAATATCCTAGGGAGGAGGTCACAAAGCCAGGGGTTCCTTCCCAGTGGCTTCCCAGAGGAGGAACCGAGAGGCTCTGTGTGGCAGCCCTGACCTCCAAATAGGCTTCGAACTGGACAGTACACAGAGAAGGTCACGGTTTGGAGTGACAGAACCTCCGGGCTCGAATTCCACCTCTGTCACTGCCTCAGTGAGTAACATGAAACATCGTTTCTCTCTGAGCTTCCAGTGTGACCTGTAAATAACAACAACCCTATGCAGCGCTCAGAAAGAGCACACCGGTTAACACGGCTAAGCACCTGAGGACGTGCACTCAGGACTTGTCCTGAGCCTCTGCTGTCACAGTGCCTCCAAGCAGGGGCACATAACCAAGCGCCTGAACGGCATAACTGAAGATGGCCACCAAGCAAATGGTGTGTGGACTGCCGGCCCCAGCAGGCCAGTGACTGGGTCTGGACTTAAATCAGGCACAGGGGTCAGACAGGAGTGGTCACTGTCCTCCTCTTCTTGTCCATACAAAACTCTCCCAAGGTGAGGCGTGTGTAGGAATGTGCATGCACCTGGGCTGGTCCCCTTGTCCAGAGAATCCAAGCAAAGGCAAACAGGGTGTCCAGGAGGAACCGGCTACTCCATGGGGCAGCGGCCTGCAGAGCCAGGGGCCGAGCCAGGTCACAAAGCAGGCTCTGTCCCCAGGCAGCGCTGTGCAGCAAAAGCCCTGCTGAGGCTTCCTTCAGGGTGAGGCTCTGCTCGAAGGTGCCACGAGCCACCCACTCACACGGAAGGGGGAGAGGAGGAAGCAGCCTTGCCTGGTGCTGCAGCCGCTCAGCTGTGCTCGCCGCCAGCTGTGGCCTGGGAGGACGACACTCTCTGGGGAGGGGAGGGACGTCTCCAAGGCCCAGGCGTGGGGACCTGGCCTGTGCCAAAGGCCGGAAAGAGATGCAGACCCAATAGCAAGCCAGGTTCGGAGCCAGGTTCGGAGCCAGGTTCGGAGCCAGGTTCGGAGCCAGGTTCGGCGTGCACGGCGTCCGGGCAGCCATAGGAAGTCAGAGGCCACGCCCTTCCTCATTTCTGAGAAAGACCATCAAAGCGAAGCAAGGCCACCCGGCGGGGTGGGGGGCACCCGGTGGGGTGGGGGACGCCCCATCCCCGAGCAGAGGCCCAGTCTGGGCACGTCAGGGCTTCGAACTGCCTGCCGGGGTTCGTCTCAGGACCCCTGAACCCCAGGACCTCCGCCACCGTCACCCAGCCGACTGCCGCCCCCTTCCTGGGCCCACGCCACCCGGACACGTCAGCATCGTTCAGCTCCCCGGGAGCCACCCCAGCTCCCGTCAAACCAGGATGACCATAAGGGCCAAGGTCGCCGGGGCATGTGCTGCACGCTGCTCCTGTCCCACACCCCCTACCGGTGACCAGACTTCGCTGTGTGCACAGTCCCCCTGGGGCTAGGGACCGTTACCACCCCAGGTTACGGGTGAGAAAACTGGAGTTCAGCAAGCCCAAGCAACCTGCAACGGGAACCTCTGCTCCGCGCCACTGTCACCCACACCCTGCCGTGCCCTGCTGGTCTCCACGCCGGGCCCCTGCTGCGTTCCCATGCGGCTCTGACATTTACCAGCTGTGGGACAAGCCGGGACAAGGCACCTCAGCCCTCAAGAGCGTCACTTCCTCCTCCAGGACCGAGGGTCAGAAGCACAGCTGCTCTGGGCTAGCGAACAAAAGTGCCCCCTGCTCGGTCCGGCTCGTGGCAGATACCAGACACGGCACTGGGCGGATGGGCGCGTCGGGGAGATGAGAGATACGTGCACACAGACAGAGGGACAGACCGACGGACCCGGTCTCTCCGAAAAGGCCGAGTGAACCTTCAGAAACAAAAGCAGCAAGAAGAAGCGCCTTCAGGCGCGCAGGGCTGCGGGGAGCCGGCCGGCGCTCCCCATGCCGCTTCCTTCCCTCCTGAGAGCAAGAGAGAGGCTGACGAGGACAGAGAACTCGGACGACCTGGCTGGACATCGCGGCCTCCAGGTGCAGCAAGGAGAGCAAAACAAAACAGCCCAGCGCGGAGCTGACCCACACGCAGCTGGCCCAGGGGTGACAAAGCGGACACTGTCTAAGCCATCGTCAATTACTGTCAATTCCACCTCAGCGGCAGGCTCTCCCGTGCATCGCTGACAAGGAAACGTCAGAAGTGGAACCTCCCCATCACCTCAGGGTAAATCTGAACCTCAAAAGCGCTCCGTCTAGTTGGGAAGTGATGAAGGACAGCGGTACACAAACGGCCGGAGACGAAGCAGGCTGTGCTGACAAAGCGGGCCGTCCGCAGTCTCCCCGGGCCCAGACCCCGCCCTGGGGAGCAGCAGGCACGGGGCGAAGGGCTCCAGGGGCCTGGTCTTGCGGTGGGCGCCACGCCACACCCCCCATCAGACCGGGGGACTCACGAGGAGGAAGACAGGGCGCGGCCTCGTTGGCAGCGCTCTGCCAAGGCAGGCACCTGGGGCAGAGCGGGTGCTCCCCCGGATTTTAAGTGACCGCCATGAGCGGCATCCTGCCCCCGAGAGCGTCCTGCAGTGACCGCCGCTCAGGGGAATGTCCCACAGGAGACCGCAGCTTCTCTGCACCCTTGTAAACATGAACGACAGAAACCTCCTCAGTCGCGGTCAGCGGGTGCCCAGACTGGAGCAGGGGAGACCCACCGCAGCGCAGCGGACAGGCTCGGTGCCGTGTAGACGGCTCAGTCTGAAGCGGATATACTGTGCACAGCGTCAGGACACTCGCACCTGACTGAGCGGGGCTCGGGCCCGGCCCCTTCTCCCCCGATCCTCCTAACTTATGAGACGCACATAACCATTCCACAGATGAAGAGCCCAGGACTTACAGAAAACAAACGAGCCTGTGAGGTCACTCACCTAGCAAGTAAGGGAGGCAGGATTCGCACCCAGCTCAGGCTGTGCTGGAAGCACCTCTAGGCCGAGATAACAGCAAACAAACAAAAGCAGAACCCCTCAGCCTTGGGGTAACCACACACCCGGCAAATGTCTCCAGCATCTGCCCCCGCTAAACCCAGGAAGGCATGATGGCACCAGCCTCTACCTTGTCACCCCACACACAGGAGGTCTCTGCTCCCCAGAGCGCTCTGCCAAAGGGACTGGTGTCTCTCTCCACGTCAGACCTGGGAGCAGGGCTGTCCTCTCTCTAAACTCAGGTCTCAGCAGGGGCACTTAATACACACGAGTGACATCGAGTTACACAGTGGATGCAGTCCCATCCAAACAATAATAATAATAATATATATCAATTTCCAGGATTGCTGGAAACATAATCCTTGAGAAGAGCTGTTCATTAGGGTCCACAGAGTTATAAATATATCACCGACTCCTGACAACCTTTGGTAAACAGAAAAATTAATGTGCAAATGTGTGGATAGCTTAGCACGATAGGCCACGTGCACTGGGGGTATACATGCATATACACATATGTGTGTATATGTGCCACGTGCGTCATACCCGGGCATGGATCTATGAATGCATGTCCTTATCGAGATAAAAATGTGTGTGCGAGGTTGTTTTTGAACACTGACGATGAAAAGGGAACTCAGACGCTGCCAGCGATGCTGTAGCTTGATATTCATCGGGTGAGTTGTCTGCAGACAGTCATCTGCACGGACTGCATTGGAGTCCACTTGCCCAGAGCAGCCTGGGGCTCGGCCCCTTCCGTGGGGAGGCTGATGACGCCAGTGCTGGGGGAAGAGGCAACAGGGATGAGTCCCTTCAGCACTCACCTTCGAAGCCTCACAAACAGGACAGAAAGAGGACACACACACGTGACAAAAGTTCTCACATGTCCTACATTGCTCCCGCCCCTTGGGAGAGATGACCCAGCTCTTCCTCATCCCTCCATGAATCCCCCTGCCGGGAGGAAGGAGGTACCTGCGTCGGATGTGCAGTGCTGCGCACACCTGTTAGGAATGGGAGTAGCATGAAACACGGCCTGAGCGGCCCACCTGCACCCCCGTCTGCTAACACCTGTGGCTGGACCCCAACCTGCTGCTGGAGTTTTGACAAGGGCGCTGTGAGCACAAGGCACTCCCAGCAAGGACGCAGGCCCTGCTCCTGCCGTGTCTTCCCATAAACAGCCCCGACGGGCCGCAGCCCATGGCCAGGCCCTCTCTCTCCGCCGTGGCGTCTCGGGAATGTGGCCCGTTCGGCAGAGGAAGTGCAGGGATGTGGTGGGAGAAGGGAACGGGGGCCAGGTTTTCCAGAGGAAATGAGTAACCCGTTGTGAGGCCGTTACACATCGCCAGGCGGGGAAGTGGCATTGTCTGGAGACCCGCCGAGGGCCTTACATAACAGGCTCCCCCTCGCACTCTGGCCATGGCCGTATTTGGGGATTGGCAAGAACGTCTGACGAGCACCTCTACCCTGCGTAAACACTGGCTTTATTAGGGTGGTGGAGAGAGGTCTGGGCCAGAGTCCTGCTTATTAGCTCGGTGCTAAGAGTCACATCGACTCAAGAGTCTCAGAAGCTCTGATCGGCTCTCATCTGCCGAGTGGCTGTGCTGCCCAGTGGTTAAGCCCGGGTTCAGAAGCCAGGCCACTGGCCTCCATGCCCACCACCCGCCGGCTGTGTGATCTGGGCAAGTTGTTCAGCTGCTCTGTGCCTCTGCTTCCTTATCTGCAAAGCAGGGAAATACCTGTCCCTGAATCCCAAGGTTGCTGAGGATAAGCTGGGATCAGACTCACCTGGTGCTTCACACCGAGTAAGCTTTCGACGGTGTGCCTAGCGGGGTGCCAACCAGGCATTAACACCATGCTGCACTGCCCCCACTCTAAGGCAGGTGACAAAATAATAAGCACATTGAAGGGTCCTGGGGCCTGCAGCAGGGTCTGAATAGGGTCTCGTGTCTGCACAAAGGAGAAGCAGAGCGGTCACCTCCCCCTGGCACCTTAGCAGGAAAAAAAAAAAAAAAACGGTCATAGACCTCCCTGGAAGCAGCCAGCCAAGGAGGGAGACATGGAAATAAGAAATGCTAAGTTCTTGCTGGAAAGGTAGGAAGATACCAGCAGAGTTTTTCACGAGATCTTAAAATTCATTCCAATTGGAATGACACGTCACGGCCCACGATGCCGTGTGATCAAGGCAAAGAGAAGCAGCCGGGAGGGGCTCAGTTCTCCGTGGGGTCGGGTCTGTGAACCCATCCACTGCTCGGAGCATGCGGGGTGCACGTCCCTGGGCGGGTGCCAGGAATGGAGAATCCTGCAGGTGCCTGCCGAGGTCCCCACATTCACCACAGCTACTCACCATGGCTACTCAAGAAAGACACCATCTCCGGCACACATGCACACGCACACGCGTGTTCACGCACACGCACGCCCTTTCTGGTGAAAGATGGGGAAACTGGGGCACAGAGCGGTTAAGTCCTCTGGCTATAAAGCATGTTTAAAGGGTCCGAATTCAAACCCAGGTCCGATTTATCCTCCACTAAAGGTCCGATTTCCTGCCCCCTTCATTGGATGGTTAGTTCACCTATTATTACTGTTAATATTATCTTGTTTAGGGTTCCTTTTTAACTGAGGTATAATTGACAACATAACATCATATTAGTTTCAGGTACACAACATAATGGTTCGACAAATGCATATGATGCAAAATGATCACCACAGTAAGTCTAGCTAACGTCCACCGGCGCACACTTGTAACTTGATAACATTTTAACTACGTAATTTTTTCAAATCACAAATTTAAAGAAAGGTTGAGAACACGGTGCAAATCCTGTTTCTCTCCCTGGTGTGGGAACAAGCGGCTGGCTGGTGCCCCACTGCCCCAAATACTTGGGCGTGTAGCTCCCCAAGCCGTTTCCACACCCCATTCGAGTTTCACCAACTGTCCATCATAAGGCTGGCCGTCACCTCTGAAGGACTGAAGGACACTCCGGAACCGTCCCTCAGTCATTCCTTAACTTGTATGACCTTGACACATCTAAAAATCACAGCGCAATTATTTTAAAGCATGTCCTCAGCTGGGTTTGTCTGATATTTTCATGGTATGCAACTTCATTAACTTTTTTTTTTTTTTTGGCATAATTACAAAGCAAGAGTTAACAGCGAGGTCTCTTTGACAAAAGCAATTCATCTAGGTCAACTGTGATGACAACTGTCCCCTGGTCATTTCTCATCAGGCAAAAGGGACAATGATAGAGGACAGTTTATAACTCAGGGAGAGATTATGCTTCTTACACAGCCGCGTAGATGCTGGCATCATTTGCTCATACCAGCCTTGCTAACAAATTTTAAAAAAAAAAAAAATTTTTTTTAAAGTAAAACCTCAGAGTTGAGCTTAAAAAGACCTTTCATGCAGTGCCAGGCCCTCCCTCTCCCACCCCCCCCCACCTCTGTCCCAAAGTACAATACGTATGTTTATCTTGCTTCTAAGAAGGGGGATATTAAAATACTTGAGGATTTTCCCCTCCTAACCCTGGCATGCCGGCTCCCGGCGGCTGCTCGGCCACATAGGATTGAGGGCGAAAGCAGCAATTACGGCTTCTGCAAACACAGGGCGCTTTCCTGAGGCTGGAAGTCGCATCACTTGAAAGGCCGACTTTCTTCAAACTTCCAGGAACTGAGTGGCCCGGAGCCCGTCTATTTAAAGGTCGGCTCAGCCCTGCTGGATCTGGAGGGCTGCCTCGGACACAGGCTGATTCTCCACCCCTGTCCGCAGCCACCGCAGCGGGCCGGGCTGTGAGCAGCCCTGTGTCCCTTCAAAGGGACGAGAGGGAGCACCAGAGACAGGGGCAGGCCCGAGGGAAATGGAAGACTGGAGGGGCCCGCTGCCTGCTGCCTGCCCACGGCGCCACCTCAGGGGACAGCAGTGGGTGCCGTGGTTAACACTGGACCCTTCTACGGCTGATCTTTGAATGCAACGGTCACATTTCAGAATCAAGCCCTGGCCCCAATTTTTAGGGACATGATGGTCCCGTATGACCCCCTTTTAACTCAGCTGTCTGGGCTCAAGCTCTGGAGAAGCACATGGAGGATGGACGGGTGGCCAGAGATGGCCTTATAAGGTTGCCAGAGGGGTGACAGCCCATCTCTCCCAACAACCCACACAGAACCTTTAAAACGTGTGTACCCCTTAGCTTGATGTTAACTCACTCAGCTCTGCATTTACTTAAGTTCACAGGACTGTTCCATTATTTGCGCAGGCTTCCAACTGCCAAATCAGAATTGCCAGGTATCACGACACCACTGCTGATAGAGCACCTATCATGTGCATGACGTCCTAGGTATCACAATACCACTGCTGACAGAGCACCTATCATGTGCATGAGGTTCTAAGTATCACGATACCACTGCTATCATGTGCATGGGGGCCTACAAATGGGCAGTCAACACAGCTTCCTGGCCCCAGGTCACACAGTTAATGGAGAACGGGGCAGGATCCCAATGCTCAGCTGTCCGACTCCAGACAGACTCTCCTATTTCATCATATGCTCCACACGCACCACGTGTACATGAATTCAGTGCTGTGAACCCTACAGATTCTATACCACCAACTACTGCTATGATCCTGCCCATCGGGCACCCAAGAGGGCTTCTGGGAGGAAGTGGCATTTGAACATTGCCTTTCATAGGGCTCAGAGAGAAAAGGAAGAGCAACCCAGAAAGAAAGTACATAGTGAAGACCTCAAAAGGGCCTGGGTAGATGATGATAACTGGCTGCCAAGCCTGAAGCCCTAGGTGGGTGAGGGGTCCAGGGGTCCTCAGGGATGTGTTCACAGCCTTTCAGTACTGCGCACTGGCTAGATGCCAGTCACTGCACTGCATCAGCCACCCAAGTGGTCCTGATCCTCAAAACAGAGATTAGTCACCATGACTGGTCACTGGGTTACTGAGTGGCAGGGCTTGGACTTGACCACAGGGCCGTCTGGTACCGAGGCTAGTGAGCTTCCCGTGTGCCTTTCCGAGTCGTCTTCCTTTCCGCTGAGGGCGTTATGGACACAGGAAAGGATGCTCCTGGGGGATGGAGGGAGGGAGGGAAGAAAGGAAATAGAGAGAGCGGGAGGGGAGGAAGACAGGGAACCGTGCCAGGACTATGATTCAACGCAGACCTTTCTGAACGTCCCATTAGCCTGAAAAGACTTTGAAACCAAAACCAAGAAAGCAAAACGCCCAGCAGGCCAAGCCAGGACGCTGGAGCAGAGACCGTCCAAGACTAAACGTCCACAGAGGGGACCCAGGACAGGGACTCGTTACCGGATCCTGTCTTAGGCTGTGCTCCCTACACGCAGTGGGAATTCGTGTTTACATAATTTGGGGGAAATCCGTTCAGGAGAAAGGGAGGGAGGGACACAGGACGGGCAAGGAAGGGGTTCGGCAAGGACATGGTCTCAGCTGGACGCTTGCCCCAGCCCGATCCCACGATCCCCACGGGAGCTCTCAGGCACATAAATGACACCAGAGAGTACACCCCGCTTGGAAGCAAGGGGGCTGGCCTTTAGTACCTCCTGAGTCAGCGGAGGCTGGGGGGACTGGGGGCGGTGAGCAACTTCCTAGATGAGGCAGTAAAGCCCCAGAGAAGCGGGGGGCGCTCCATAAACTTTAGCAGCTGGTGGTGAGTGTGCTAGTCCAGTAACGGGGCCCTCAGGCCGGGCACAGGCAGCATCCACTTACAATGAGTCATAACAGATGACTGGGGCTGTGACCATTTTCTAGCATTTCCTGCAAAGTCAGGCTGCCGAAGCCAGAGACGGGGCCAGGCCTGAGTCAGCCACTCAGATGAGTGCTGGAAACATCTGGGACCGTGAGGGACACAGAGGATGGGAAAGGCACTACCCTGGGGACAAAGCGGACAGACAGAGACTCTCATCTGGTGGGAGATGAAATAAGCAGGGCACGGTGGAGTCCCATCCTCCTCTGCCCCCTTTCCCTAAAGAGAGTCAGCCCGTGAAATCAGATGAAACAGGCCGAAAACACAAACTTATTCTCCCACCCAAAAACATCCAGCAGGACAGCCCGCGATAACCGTGTCGGTCTCTTCGAGAGATTATACAATCAGATATTTTCAACGAACTGCCTACCGCCCTCCCACATGGGTCTCCTACAGTGCACGCAGACAGCTAGTGCTAAATGACAGCTACGTGGCTTGTCAGCTATGCACGTATTAACCTCCACCACATGCTTAAAATTAACCTTCTAGACCTTTCTCAGAATGGTGGGGACCCTCATTTGTGAGTGGGTTTTGCCTTAATCACACGATACTGGATCAGCCACAGCTTGACTTGTCCAGGAAAGAGTTCTGCTGTCTCCTCATGTCTATCAGCAGATGAATGAATAAACAAAGCAGGGTCTATCCATACAATGGAATATTATTCTGCCATAAAAAGGAAGTAAGTTTTGATACACGCTACAGGTTTGATGGATGAAACTGAGAAACCTTGTGCTAAGTGGAATAAACCACGTATAGTATGAGTCCACTTACGCGAAACGTCCAGAATAAACAGACCCACGGACACGGAAAGTAGATTAGCGGTTTCCTAGGGCTGGGGGAGTAGGGGGAAATAGTGGGTGATTGTTAACAGATACGGGTTTTCTTTCCGGGGTCATAAAACATTTCTTCAATGGACAGCGGTGATAGTTGCACAATTCCACAAATGCATTAAAACCATGGAATTGTAAACTTCAAATGGGTGACGTGTAGGGTATGTGGGTTACCCCTCAATCAAGCTGTTATTTAGAAAGAGTTTTGCTGTCATCTGAAGGAAGGAAAACAGCAGAATCCCTGATGAATTCCAGCCACCGCACAGAAACGTTCACTGGAAGCTTCTAGAACACAGCGCGCTCAGTGTGGACAACGCCACGCACACACAGACCTGTGTCCTCAAACGCACCCCAAAAGGGGGAGGACACCACCAGAGGAAAGCCGGAGGTTTTCAGAAGAGCTGCGGGCCCCCTACCTCCCAAACGCCTCGCCATCGGGCACCATGACAGAGGGGCCACATGGAGGACAGCCAGAAACTTATTTTGTCTCCTGCCCGGAGCGATTCCTAAACAGTGGGAGTTAAATATTTATAGAGCAGTCACTGTTTGTTTAGTGTTCAACCCGTACTTGCGAAGCCTGATGGGGAAGCACTGAAGTGACGGTCGATTATACAACACAGGGGAGCACCTCCAGCGGGCGCTGACAGTCACCAGGACCCTGGCCTCACCTTCCCCGCACCCCTCCATCTCCAGCCGGCTGCTTCGTGCTCCCCACCGTGCCTTCAGGTTGGAGGGGCCTCCAGTGTTTAGTCTCCTTGTCCCCACACCCACAGAACAAGACAAAACAGCCATTCCCACCAAAAGCCTCGGGTCTCGTCACTCTTAATGCACTGTGAGGGTTTACTGAGAAAGCGGGGTGCTGTGGGGGGAGGCCTTCCTTCAGGGACCCCACCCTGCAGAAAGGAGAGGGCCTCCAAACTGGGGCAGCGAGAGGCACACAAGTAGACGGGGAGGAATGCCTCTGGGCCCCACCCCCCAGCCTGGGCCCCACCCCCCACCCCAAATCGCCCTCCTTATGCTTGCCCCAGCCTGGATGCCAGACACCGAGGGTGAACCTTGGGGCCCAACCCTCAGGCCTCACATCCCAGCTTCAGTATTCTCCGCCTCAGTTTCCCCCACGGCACAAGGCGACCGCAAGGCCCACCTGCTTCCCGGAGGTGCCTTTGAATAAATACGATGGCACGCTTAGAGCACCTCGCACCACTGCTGCTGTCACCGCGATTATGAAGGTGACCGCCACCTGCTTCCGATTCCTAGCTAGAGTCTCATTCAGCTGGGACCACTGGCCATTCCCGTCACATGACCCAGCCCTCCTAGGTGGCTTAATTGGCAAACAGAATAAACAAGACACACTACAAAATGCTGCCCCAAAACTGCTGCTGGTAAACTGCACCATGGGGAGGGGGCCTCTAGTGCTTCTCCTGGGACCCCCACAGCTCCTTTCGGGGCTGGGACACCTCTAAGTAGCTATGGCTCAGAAACACCACTGTCTGCTGCACCAGAATCTCCACGCGGCTCTCTTCACTCACTCGAGGAAGCCCCGCCCCTCTGCTTTCCCCAGGTAGGTCCCAAAATAAAGGGGAAGGGGGGACCCCGAGAAGTAAGGATGACAGGCCCTGCCCTAGCCTGTGGGCCCCTCCCTCTTCCTGCTGTGTGCGTGGCACAGAGCTAGGGGACACAGATAAACAGGCAAGGTCTCATTTCCCAGGGGTTCTCTTTGCGTGGTGTGCCAACCCCATAAAGGAATCCCTGGTGAGCGCAGGGAAGGAGGGAGCCTGGAGAGGTGCAGATAAGGCAGCGGAGAGGGGAGCGAAGCCCAGGGACCTGGAACTCGCCCAGGGAAAAAGCCACTGAAAGCCACTCGGGATAAGGTCCAGATATGGAGGGTAAGTCAGGTATGTGTGTGCCGTGGGGGGCGAAGAGGTGTTGTGCCTTGAAAACACAAACTGCCACCCCCTGCTTCCGATGCCCAGCTCCACCCCTCATGCGGCTGTGATCTTGGGGCGCTTGTGCCAGCCCTCCTCAGGAGGACTTTCCCTTGAAAAAAGAAAGAATTATAAATATGAAATATTTCCTATTCATAATTAAACCTTGACTTAAGTCATAAATGCATAATATATAAATTATAAACATAAAACATGTCTGTCTTATACTCTTCAATTGGAATCGTCATTGAAAACCAGGCTACAAGTGTTAAGCCCAAGAACGAAATCGAATGCCCAGGCTTTTCTTTGCTCACATTCTCTCACAAAGTCAAAACTTCACACTTCTTCATTAAAAGGGCCTTTCGGGGCCTCTTTCATTTTCCCCAAGGCCTCTCAGAATTTTTTTTTTTTTTTTGACTTTTAAATCGCTTTCCTTTGATTTGGCCAGCGGGTCACCATCCCCGACAGCAGTGCTCGGGGTCCCTTCCTGCATCTCTCCAACAGAGCGTATGGCTGCAGTAAGTGCCTGCATTCACCCTCCTGTTCTATTCACGGTTGCTTCCCCCTGCCCTCAGGAACTCAAGCCCCATGAGGGCAGGGATGTGTGTCCACCTTGTTCTTCACTCCCTGTATCACCCCAAGTGTGTCGGGAGCTCCCTGAGGGCCTGGCACACACAGGAGGCGCTGCCTAAGGGTGCGTGACTCAGGCAGCCCGCCCACAGCTCATTCGCCCGGGTCAGGAAACCCTGCAGTCTCAGTGAGACATGCGATTTCTGGCATCTGATCTGCCCTGGAGAGAACGAGCCTGTAACCCAACTCCCCCACTGCCATGCCACTGAAAAAGTGGGCAACTGTGAACAGCAGCAAGGTAAATGTTTTATTATAGTCACACATGTATTAGCCAATCAAAAGGCAAGGTCTCTTTTGGTCCACCGACTGGAGATGCAAATTGTCCTCACTGCAAAATCAATGCTCCCAATTAGACATCTGTAATTTGAGTTCCATTCCTTCACAGTACAGCTGACCTTTGAGCAACAGAGGGGATTATGGGTGCTTACTACTCATGCAGTCAAAAATCCACATGTAACTTTCGACTCCCCCAAAACTTAGCTACCCCTAGAATCCATGGGGGATTGGTTCCTGGACCCCTACAGATAACAAAATCCTCAGATGCCCAAGATTCCTACATACAATGACACAGATCGATGCAGAGTCAGGTATTTATTGGGAAAAAAAAAAATCCACACATGAGTGGACCCATACAGTTCAAACTCGTTTTTTCAAGGGCCAACTATAGTGCAAACATCCTCTGCAAAGCACATGGAATACGCACTCCCAGTTTTACAACTTTTTCCTCTACTTTTTACAGCTGCTTTGCCCCTAAGTGATTTGGTGACAACTTTTTTTAGCAAATCAATGTTATCTGCTCTTTCCAAAGTACCAAACTTAGCTTGTATGCAACAACTCGCTTTTTATAGTGCATTTTCATCAGTTTATGTAACATTGAACAAATCAATGGGTGGCAAAGCCTTCCAGGAACACCAAAATCAACAGCTACCATCTAACAGGTGTTTCCCATGTGCCAGCAAATACTGTTCTAAGCCTTTACATGCATTAGCTCATTTAACCGCAGTGGAAGGTAAGTATGAGTCTAATTTTACAGACGAAGCATACAGACGCAGGGCAGTTACTTAACTTGCCCAAGGTTCCTCAGCTCAGTCAGGGGAAGAAGCAAGCTTTGAACCCGGAGAACTGGGCTCATCCGTAGCCCGCCAGCCCCCCGGGGAGCCTGCTCAGTGTACTGCACAAAGAGAGTGGACAGCGACCGTCCCTCCAGCGAGGGAGGCGAACGGAGGTCAGTGAGCAGTTTCTGCAGTTCTCGCCCTAAACTGACAGATGTTTACAATGTCTGGCCATCGGCAAGTGACTGATGATCGTCGGACGTGGGTGGGCTGGACGTGAGCAATGGGTTTGCTGGCGCATATTTTCATGTTATGATGACTTTTGCTGCCCTGCGCAATCTGTCGGCAGGAATGCAGCTACGAAGGACCTCCACTTTCGTGCGGCTGGAGCATGTGGAGGGAGGACGGGTGAAGTCGGGGCGGGAGGGGTGGGGAGCCTCAGAGTTAGGGCAGATGTGTCGGGTCAGGAGGTTTGGATTTCCCCCTGTCTAAAGATGCGTCTTCGTGCCATTGACTGGCCAGCAAGTGCTACCGGCAGTACTTTCCCGCTGCTGCTCCTGGCAGATGGCACGAGAGTGAGCGAATGAATTCTCAAACTGCAGGTGCGCATGGAAAGGGGGAGAAACCCGAGAACAGGATGGTGGGCTTACAGGGGAGGCCCTGGGGGCTTTCCTTCCACTTTCTGACCGTCCCAGAGACCCTGAGAACACCCACACTGCTGGGCCTGCAAAGGCCAACCCACACCTGAAACAGGTGAGGCCCAGAGAGGGCGAGGCCCCGAACAGAGGTCAGACACTCTTCCCAGGGGTGCAGAGGTAAGGCGTCCAGTCTCCAGGGTCCAGGTCTCGTGTCCTGTGCCACAGTCTCCACTTCCATGAGCTTGAGGTCAGTCGCTTGTCTATTTCTTGAAATAATCAGTGTCAAAGAGGAACATTTAGCTTCTCAACCTGCTGACAAGGTGTCGTGCTAGAAAGTGCACGCTCTACAACAGGCCAGGTACTGCTGGAGGTGTGGGGCGCACACACACAAACACACACACACACGCGCACACACACACACATACGTACACACGCGCGCGCGCACCTCCTTAGGCTTCACTGCTCCCCATTTAAAAGTAAAGGGCTGGTTACGTTCCTGTCCTCCATGTGCAACCACGTCACGAGGGAGAGGGTGCCAGTGCGCACTCAGCCCGTCCTATGAGCTGGGTATATGCTATTTCATTGAACTTCATCATTAAACAGTGCTTAACGGCTGGGTAAGCAGAGGCTCAGGGAGGTTGAGTGGCATAACCCATGCCCATCAGCTAGGTTAGTGGTTAACACCATGGAGGAGACTCAGAAAGGACATGGCATCTGCCTTCATCAACGGGAAAGCTGTCGTCTGCGAGAAGGATCTGTTTCATCAGCGGGCCCCAAAGACCAGAAGCTTCAGAATCATCAGCACCTTTCCATTGGTAGTGAGTGTCCATCGTTGGAGGTATTCAAGGATGGACTGGACAGATAAGTGGTCAGTTTGCTACAAATGGGGACTCTACTTATCTCACGGGTAGTAAGACAAGACTGCAGCCGAGATTCTGTGAATAAATCAAGTCTGAAGCATTTCTCACTGTGTTACCTATCCAAGTGAGACCTAGCATGTTTCAGACTGAAATTATGTAACCATACTCTGCGCTCACACACGCTCACACACACACAAGCACGCATGCATGCACATGCACACACGCGCACATGCACACGCACACACACACACACACGTGTGCTGCAAAGTTAGACAAGCCGTATGGGTGGCATAAGCCACTTGCCCATCATATACTGAGGACCTACTATGTGACAGATAATGTATGGGAATATGCATGAATAATGCAAGTTCCTAGTTTCAGTATCTAGTACCTATAGCACCATGGCTCAAGTTCATTCACTCGGTTAGAAGGCAGTGGATATTCTTCAGGGCATACTGGGTCCAGACAGCATATAAGACCAGTTGTGAAGACCACCAGAGTTGGCGGTGACATGCTGTTGGACAAATGAGGACACAGATCAGAGAGAATCAGTGTTCGCTCCAGAAGTGGAGAAGCCAGCATTCAAATGCAGCCAGCCCTGCCCAGCTCCGAAGGGCACACCCTTTCTATGACACTGGGGGTGCAGCGATTCGCACCCCGATGCCATCGGAAGCCCCTAACGCCAGCACTCGCCCGCTGCCTGCCCTCATCCACCCGCAGCCTTCGAGGGTCATTCTGCCATTTCCTTTGGATTTCACCTTTGGCCCAGTTCAGTGCTGGTGGCACTGCCCACCCGGATGTGGGCCAAAGAGGATCCAGGCTTTGATAGCAGAGATGAAAAGCCAAGCTGTAGCATGCATGAGGCCCAAACCAATGTCAGCTGCTTTCATCAGGAAAACCCCAAATTACCCACTCTCACACATTGTCTTTCATCTCCTATAGGGCAAGCAGAGGCTGCTCATTAGAAAAGCTGCCTTGTCCACAATCACCCTTGCGGGGGATGGAGTTGGTGGGGGTGGGGGCGAATGCCAACGTCACCCTCAGGATCACTGCCCGGCCTCACTCGGAGGGGCGGCTGAGCCATCGGAAACACAGGCTCCACTCTGACCTTTGTCGCAGGATGCTGACTCAACCGGACAGAGAGGAGGTCTGTCCAGGCCAGCCGCCACCACTGCATGGGGCAGGCGCTGCCAACACACAGCCGTCCCCGGAGCTGGCTGCAGGAGCGCTGGGCCAGCCGAGCTAGCACTCAGCACCTCCCACACACACACACACACACACACACAGCCCGTGGCCCCAGGAAACAGAGGTTTGGGACCGCAAGCTAACTGTGCAGGGGGACCGACAGGCCCCTCCATTTCTTCCTTCGTCCCTTCTCTCTCGTCTCCAGCAAAGCCGGCACTTGAGAACGCCACGTCACAGATTCCCGTGGCGAAAAGGGGCCTCTGAGGTCCTCGACTCTGTACCCCCACATCGAGACAAGCCTGGCCTGAAGCCATCACAGAAGGCAGGCCACAGTCCTCACGAAAGGGGACTCCTGAAGGAGGGGCGGTGGCCTCCTTTGTTGCTACCAGAGCAGCCTGTGCCTTTCTGAATCCCGGCACTCCTCAACGTCTAATTTTCCATTTTTAGGCCAATATCTAAGTCCCACTCATGACTGGGGCCTCTCAGGACGAGGGACGCTGTTTTAATCGTCTCTGTGTCTTCAGGACTTAGCATAATGCCTGGTCTAGAGGGGCTGCTTAGTAAATGTGGCTCGGTGGGTGAACGTCTGGGTGCGTGGCTAAGTGGACAGATGGAAAGGGGATAAGTGGACAGACAGATGGACAGGCGGGGAGGAGAAACGAAAGACGATTACAATCAGGGGCCATCAAATGCACCCACTGTGGACTCCCCAAATCACGGAATTTGGGGGCCAAGAAAAACTTAAGAGTCTTCTAAGTCTCACCCTCTATGAGCTGCCTCGTCTAAGGTCACATGACTGAGGGTGACAGACTCCATGGTAATACCTAGGGCTTCCGGCAGCCTCGGTCGAAAAGAATAAATGGCAATTCATCTCACTGTCAGAAGCAAAATGACGCTTGTCCTCCCCTGACTTGTTCAGAGAGGCACTGCTTCAACTAAGTGCCCCTAAAAATGGGATGGAACCAAGGCGAGGAAGGGGACAGGGAAGAGGAAAGGCAGGCGTCCTGCCATTCTAAGGCGAAGCTTAAGGCAGCGGCCCCAAAACGCCCCACGACGAAGCCAGTCTTCCCGCTCCTGCCGCAGATCGCATGCCGCTTCGGGTGAGGCGGGAACCGAGCCCAGCGTTCCCGCCTTCCTTCACCTCGTCTTCCTGTAATAACTCCTGCTGTAAAGGAAAAAGCCGCCAAGATCCAGAGACCAGAATAGAATCGCCATCTCCAGCTCAGATGTGAAGAAGAATACAGAGTAATCAACCTGCCGCTGCTTTCTGATGTCTCCTGAGCACCCCCCCAGTCCTGGGCTGAGCACGTGCGAAGGACAATGCAAAGTCTAAATGCTGGACCAGGCCCACGATTCCGGGATTGACTGCCCGCTGCTCATTCACTCTCTGGTTCATGCAACAAATCACTGCTGAGCTCCAGCTGCATGCCCCCCATGCTGGATTTTGTAGTTGGGGTCTGCTCTCTGCTGAATGCACACGAAACCTGAACTTGATTCAAAGAGCCATCAGCCCCATCTCCCACGTCCATCGGGTGCTTGCTTCTTTATTCTCAAAGCACTTTGCTGACATGAACACATTCGATCCCGCCACCGACCCAGGGAAGACACCAGGTGGGTGTTCCCTTGCTCACCCACCGCACACTTAGGGAAACTAAGGTGTTGAAGAAACTCATCCAGGATCACACAGCACAACGGTGACGGTGACTCAAAACCCCTCAGCTTCTTCTCTCTTCTGCTACGATGTTTCACCTCCCAGGGAGGGACATGACAAGATCCTTGCAGGCAGGTGGCCAGAGCACCCTGGACCACGGAGAAGGAGGGTGTGTGGCAAGAGAAGGGCAGGAGTCTCACGGGAGAACACAGAGCTGGGCTCCGCAGACTCAGTGTGACAACGCAGGGCACCGAGCCTGACGCATGCCAAGAACCTGAGACCAAGCGAAACACAGCAGAGCCTTCCGTGGTGCTGGGGGGCGAACAGAACAGTGACCGGGTCAGCCTGAGACAAACGCCTAATCCTCTCGTCCGCACCACTGCGGACGGCGGGCCCCAAAGCCTCCACTCTCTCATCCGTAACGTGGAAATCATGGCAATTGCAAGGCCCCCTCCCTCTCTACGGCACCTGGCATGAAGCGAGCACGCGCCACCTCCGCTCGCCACCGAGGGCGCCTGCAGAGCCACCACGTTTGCTGCTCCAGTCAAGGCGGAAAGCACGCAGGACAAAATCAGCCATTTCCAGGTGTGCAGTTCAGTGGCCTCTTGGACATGACGCTGTACGTACCTTCACCTCTACCTGGTTCCAAAACGGTTTCATCGCCCCCACAGAAAACCGCATACCCATTAAGGAGCAACTCTCCATCACTTCTCACTCCCAGCGTTCCGTCTCTATGAGGCTACTGATTCTGGATATTGCATAAAAATGGAAGCATACGCCATGTGACCTCCGCAACTGGCTTCTGCCAGCCAGCACGATGCTTCTGAGGCTTGTGCATGTTGCAGCATGCATTAGCACCCTCGTCTTTTTTATGGCTAACTAATATTCCTTTGCATACGCTCATGTGTGTACAGACAAACTGAGCCATACAGTACTTCTGCACTGGATTTTCTGAGGAACCACCAAGCTGTTTTCCATAGCAGACTGCACAATTTCACATTCCCACCAGCAACACTCATTATCAACATCCTTATCAACACTCTGTTCTGTTCTGGTTTTTTTATTCTGGCCATCCTAGGAGGTTTTGATTTACATTTCTATCTTACTGTGTGCTTACTGGCCATCTGCATATCTTCCCCGGGAAAGGTAAGTTCAAGTCTTTGTCCATTTTTAAATGGGGTTGTTTGTCTTTCTGTAGTTGAGCAAGAGGGTGTCGAACTCCCATGCTGCCTCAAGACTACAGACGGGGGCCAGGGCGAGGACTTGGGGCTGCAGGACCCCAGGGGTGTGCCCAGAGTGGACACAGAGCCCCGCAGGTGACCCCAAGACCTTCGCTGGGAGAGGCCACTGGATGGAGCAGGTCTGGGGAGAGTGAGGCCTGATTCAAGCAGACTGGAGGTGGGGAAGGTCAAAGGGGAAGAGAGGAGGAAAGACTGGGCAACTCAACACCTTACTCTGGCTGGCAGTGGCTGAGCAGGGGACCTGGGGACTCAGTGGCCAGCTGCCGTCCATTTCCACAGCAGAGAAGGAAGCATGTGCAGCGGGGGAGAAGGCCAGGCCAAGCGGAAGAGGTGCTTCCAGACTGGACAGCTTCACGAGGCCCCAGATCCGGCAACTTTGCCAAGCAAGACCCGGCACAGAACACGGGCCACCCACGGGGCGGACTGGACCCAGCCAAGCAGGGCTGCCATCCCCCACGGGAACACCTTTGCCAAAGAGGTGGGCGTGGCCACAGCCGCACGGGGCCTGGCATTCACCTTGGGGTCCTGTGGCTGCCCAGCACCAAAGGACACATGGGCCCAGCTCCACGCATGGTGGCTTCTGATCACCCTCAGTGCAGAGGGGATCCAGGCTTGAACACCAGGTGCTGGGGGGCAGAAGCCAAGAGGACACCACGTTTGACCCTGAGGGTTCACGAATGGCTGGGAGGGCACTGGAGACACCACCCCCTCCAACCAGCAGAAGACACAAGCTCCACAGGGACACCTGCACAGAAAGGCCAGCTGGGTGAGGTAGCATGAGCCAAACCTCCAAATTATCAAGAAAGCGGGGAGACTGCGTAAGAAAGACTCCACATGTGGGGCCAGCAGACCTGGGTTCAACCCTCATGTCGCCATTTACAACTCATCTAGTTCCGGCAAATTCCGAAGCCACTCAGAGCCTCTCTTTCCTCATCTCTCACGATGGGGATGAAGAAACTTCTCCTCCACTGGTGAGAGGACATGGGGGGGCAAGTCGGCCCCAGAAGGCTGTCTATCCGTCCCGCAGTGGAATGCTCACCTGCGTAATAAGCTCTGCAGCCTCTCTCTGGGTTCAAATCCCCACCCGGCCACGTACTTGCTGAGGGAACTGTGGCACGTCACTGAACTGCTCGGAGCCTCAACTTCCTCATCTGTAAGACAGGAGTGGTGACCGAAGTCCCTGCTGTGTCGGGCGCCTGTGATCGTCACGAGAGTCAATGCACGTGAAGCGCTTACGAGATGCCCGGGAAGGACCTGACACCTCAGCTCGCTGTTATGATTTTACACCCTCAGTAAAATAAACAGTCCCCCCTACACTGTCCCTGTCATCTTTACTGCAGATCTCTGCACGGCATGCTGACTGACTGAGTGATAACTCCGGACGCTCAAGCTGCAGCATTGCAAAATTTAAAACCAGGGACCTGAGGACACCGAGGGTCCTCTCAACGAAGTGAGAGAGACAGCCTGAAGGCTCACCTAACTAGGGGCACTCAAATCCAGGTCCCCTCAGAGACCAAGGTCATGCCCCGCCCCCATCCCTCCAACTCCCCCGCACTGAACCACGCCCATTCTTTATCCATTATGAAACAGGCACCACCCAAAAACCCTCCCTCCACGAGGTTCGGTTAAAACAGTTTATGGAGAGGAAAGCTGCTCTTTCTGTCTTGGCCCAAGATAAGAGGAGTCTGAGGCCCGAAAGGAACCAGGACATCAGCCGTGGCACCGGCCGCTGGCCACGGCAGAGCAGGACAAGCAAACTTCAGACACAGCTGGCACTAAGCTGCAGCTCCACGGCTGTGCCTTGGGGCAAGCTCTCCATCCTCCCTGGGCCTTGGTCCCCTCCTCTACACAATGGGGGACTCACGGGGTGGTGGTGGGTGAGAAGAGCTAAGGAAGGTGGTCCTAAGGGCTGCCATCTCCTCCGGGGACACCTGCACACTCCCCGCAGTGGCAGCTGGACCGGCCACGCTCGGGGAGTCATGGCTCAGGGCCCGGGAGGGCCTTTGCGAGGCCTGCAGGTGACATGCTGGGAGTGGGGGCAGCGGCCGCCAGGTTTTGGTGTGCAGGGTGGGAGAGGGCGGCAGTCTCCTGGGGGAGGATGGACACACTCGAGTGACACAGACCCCGGAAGCCATGGCCAGAAGACAGGAGCGAGGCTGTCAGCAAGAGGGAGCAGTTACCCAGGGCAGCTGGGCACGGGCTGGAACCAAAGGGGGAGGCCGCCCAGTTTAGGGGCCCTGCCTTCTCTGTGGCCCTGCATGGCTCAGAGCAGGTGGAGGAGGGGATGGCTGTCTGGGGTCCAGCTAGCCCTGGACTCACTGAGCCCAGGGCCTGGGACTGACGAACTGCGGGAGACCAAAGAAAAGCTCACGTCCCCATCCCTTCCCCAAATCCCCCTCGGCAGGGGCGTCTGTCAAGGCTTCTACAAACAAGCATGACCTACCTGCCTCCCTCTGCCTCCCCCTCTCTCTCCCTTTCACCACTGGTGATGCTGGCGTGCTTCTCCTCTGTGTGACAGTGGCCCTTCTGCTACACTAGTCCAGACACTGGTGGCTCTTCTGCCTGTACTCCAAGGAGTGTCTCATGAAACCCTTAGCGAGCCAGGAAACCAGCAGTCCTGCGAGCTCCGTCTCAAGGGCCCAGACAGTGGGAATCTTCACCAGAGGTCCTCAGAGGTCCCACCCAGCACTAGGAGCTAAGCCCAGAGCCCTAAAGGACAGATGAATGCAAATGTGTGACAAGGTCCCATGCTCCAAACCACCCACTACCTTGCAAACAGGAAGTCCAGACCGCCGGAAACAACTGTGTGTGGAAGACTGCATTCCATGGAGTCCTTGACATGGTACCCAGGAAAAGAAAGAGAAAAGAAAGGCAAATTCCAAAAAAGATGAAGCGGCCACAAGATTAAGCGTGGCGTGAAGGATGCATGGCCAGAGCGTAAGTAGGATAGAACTTCCTCCCCAGTCACCGGAAGGCACAGGAACCCAGCTCCAGCACAGGGAGGCCCCTGGAGCTGCGTGAATCCCCCCTGCTCACTGCGGGGAGGGACACTGGATCGGGAAGATGCGGAGAATCCTCTCCCGTCCTGGCCTCCTTTTCCTCAGCTACCGTCCCTGTCCCCTAGGTCCCCCTCACAACCTCCAAAAGCCCCTGGTTTGGAAAATCCAAAAATCTATGATCACTGGAGTGATAACTGAGAAAAAAAAGGGTCTTTTAAAATATAAAGATTCCACATTATCGTCCTGCAGCCCAGGCTTCCGAACGCAAATCTGGTCATCTGAGTCATCGTGGAATGATCCAGGAATCCGTCTACGATGAAATCCTGTCTAAACTGTTTGTAGTAGGTTGTTCCTTCCACGCCAGCCCTGCCTGCCTCACCTCCTCCTCTCTGCCACCGAACCAAGGTGCACCCAGCAAGCCAACAGAGCTAGGATATGACTTCCTGCCATCCCCCCGAGTTCCGGCCAGTGGGTTATGACTTCCGGAGACACTGCAGGGGAAGAGGGACTATATAAATATAGCAGGCTAGTGTCACTTCCATCAGGCTCAAAGATCCAGTCTCCCAGAGGGCTCCCCGCTCTGTCCGTCTGGGACGAGAGTCCTGGCGTTAAGCACAATGAGTTTTGACATTTCTGGGGTAGAGAGAGAAGACAGCAGCCTGGGGAACATGGTCAGGAGACCCAGGGAAGCCTAGAATCCCAGCCTAGGACTGACCCGCTGGGTGTGTGAACCTGTCCGAGCCTCCGTGTTCACACCTGTAAGGTGAGAGCCTCACAGCATTTACCTCCTGGGGTTGCTGGGGGGGATTGTTACATTTTGGCATATGGGTGGCATTCAATAAAGAACAAACACGCAAGCACCTTGCCACCAACACGTACACATCCACGCCCTCTACGACACTATGCCCAAGACCGAAACATCAGACAGAATACATGGGGACAAGACTCAAACATGACAGCATCGAAGCATCAGGAAAGCACTGGCTTCTCCAGGCAGCAAAACAAGAATCTCCCCCCGACACCTGCCCTTCTCCCTCCGACACCTGGCAGCACAGGACATCAGCTGTGTCCTGAGGCCATTTCTCACCCACTCATCACACCAAAGGGTCGGCTCAGCCTGAGCCCCAATATCCCCTAAATTTCCCTTTCACCAGTATCTTTGTTACTATCTAAACATTAATCATCCTCAGGAAGATGAGAAATGCCAAGTGCCCCCTGGATTCAAAACACAGTGTCCACTGGGAACCTCGAAGCTGTTTGGAGACATTTATTCTGGTGCTAACTAGAAAACAAATGAAACCCCAGGAATGGCGTAACTGACCCAGGATTTTTTTTTTCATGTCTTGCTCTCAAGGCGTCTGCAGGGACGACCTAGCCCAGGTGGTCACTGGTCCCATCCACGAAGGCAGGGTGAAACAGGTGGTCCCATTTAGAGACCCAGCTCATCCTGAGAGCTGTGACAAAGAGACTGTGTGACCATCAGCAAGCTCCTGGCCCTCTCTGAACCTCACTGGAAGGCCACTTAACAAAGTGGTGGCCAGAATGAGCAGGCTTCATCGAACACTTGGTGTGTGCTGGGTGCTGTACTAAATGCTTCACCACTGTATCTCATTTAAACCTCAAAACCGTCTTGTGGGAGGCTGTCTCAGTCTGCTGAGGCTGCTGTAACAAAACACCCCAGACCATTGCTTCAGTGACAGACATTTATGTCTCACCGTGATGCAGGCCGGGATGCCAGCAGCTCCTGCTGCTGGGGAGGGCCTGCCTCCCGGCTTGTGGACAGCCGCCTTCTCGCCGTATGCTCACAGGGCGTCCGCTCCCTTGGTGCTCACGAGAGAGGGAGAGCTCTGTCTTCCTCCTTACAGGGACGCTGATCCCTTTGTGGGGGCTCCTCCCCACAACCTCATTAACCCTCATCACCTCCCAAAGGCTCCACATCTAAATACTATAGCATTGGGGGTTAAGGTTTCAACCTACGAATTTGGGGGAGACTAACATTCGACTGCCACAGAAAGACTGTATACGATGCAGTTCACAGATGGGGAAACTGAGATTCAGGGAAGTGAGATCACCTGCCGAAGGCCACACATCCGGCAAAAGGCAGAGCCAGGATTAGACCCGGGCCCCTTGGAGGCACGGACAAAGGCACGTTACATACGAAGCCACAGACAACACCGAGACTGTGCTATCAGGTAAACTCCAGTGGGAGCCTGACATGACAAGGGGTGACAGCAATGGCCTCACAGGGCTGCTACAGTGATTAAATGTGGTGAAGCCATGAGAAATACCGGAAGAGCAAATGCTATCAACCAGCCTGTGGGGCGTGCATTTCCCAGCATGGTACCCTGCACTTAGTAGGTGCTCAACAAACATGAGTCGAATGGAGAGACAACCAATAACCGTCACCACCTTACAGAGCGTTGTAAAGATAATGTGATGCTACAAACTCAGCAAATTCACATTCTGGACCTCACCTGCGGGGAGCCATGCTGGTTTACACCCAACACCAATCCATCCCCAGCAGAGACAGAGCACCAAGGAGTTGGTGGGAGGCGTCAGTGCCCAGATTACAGAGCAGGAGGGGGAGATGCACATGCCACCCCACCCCTCCAAAGAGCAGGAGCTGATCACACCCCAGAAAGAAACTGGCCCACTTAGAGTCCTAAACGTCACCCATCGAGCCCTTGTACCTGTAGCCTGGGGAAGGGCGAGAGTAACTGTTCCCCAAGGAAGCTGGGCGCCTACAGGACACCGGCTCCCACAGTGGCTCTCCGACCAGGTGCTCCTTCCGCACCCTGATGGGTGCTGCCCTTGGTGCCCACCTTCCCTCCCTCTGGAATTCGGCCCACTCAGGCCCAGAAGGAGCTGGTACCAGTCCCCGGCCCTGCTCGCCCAGCCCAGGGCCACGACATCACACCCCCTGCCCTCAAGTTCACAGGCGCGCAGGGGGACAGCGTGTCAATAGAGCACAGGGTGGCAACCTCTCGCGAGACTGCGAGCACGCATTCCCTGTGCCCTGGGGACAGCCGTCCTGCACTGGGGGACGAGTGCTGGGAAGCCCATCCCAGCACGGCTTACAACAGCCAGACCCTAGGGACAGCCCGAAGTCCACCACGAGGGACATGAATGAAGCAGAAACACGGCAGTGGCATCGCTGAAACAGAACACAGAGTGAAACGAGCAAACCGCACTGACTGACCACACACCGGCGTTACGTCACCGCCATGAGAATTTTAAGACACACGATAAAGGTGCTGCCCGTGGCCTCCAAACAGATCACTGACGGAAGCGTAAGAACACGGCCTATCACGGCCCGCGTTCGGGAGAGCAGTACTTCTGGGAACGCACGGAAACGCAACGGCAGAAGAGGCCCGCGGACTTGGCCGTGTCTCTTTTTTAAAGTGTCTTCGGAAGCAACGGTGCGAAGCCAACGAACGTGCCACATCCTTTAACACGCTCATGAATCCCAGGGGTGGGAATAAGGCTTAACTGACCCTTCCGGCTTCTTGTTTTGGGTTTCTGATCTGCACAGTTTACGTCAGGCAAAGAAACAAGGCTCAGAACTCAAGCAAGAGCAGATTCCAGGATCCAGAAAGCCACTCTGAAGGGCAGCGGGACACAGCAGGTGGCGGATGCCGGCCGCATGCACAGGCTGCCCAGCGCACCACCACCGTCCAGGGGCGGGGCCGCCCGTGTCTGGGACACACCTCATAGTCCACAGCTGTCCGGCCTTAACCTGAGGACTGTGCTGGCCCCCGTCACCGTGGCCACCTCCGCACCGCCTCCCTCCCTGAGGCATGAGCCTCGGCCTTGCCACCTGGCTCTGTGAAACATGACACCCCCCACGGAGCGCCCTCCAGCTCTCAGGCACGCTCCCAGAGGTGACTCATCCGGTCCTCTCGACAAGCACGTGAGGGGCACGAGACAAGGACCGCCACCTCATGGAAGGATGAGCTGGAGCCTCAGACAAGTCCCAAGAACTGCCGGAGCTGACCGGACAATCGGAAAACAGGAGCGTCACAAAGGCAATCTGACCAGCAAATCTGACTCAGATTCGGAGATCACTACACATCGAGCTCGGAGGCAGGAGCCAACCACAGGCGAGGTTTCACATCCATCCCAGGCCGGCTGACTTTCCCAATAACCCGCTGCTTAGGGGAGGAAGCAAAAGCCCAGAGAGGCCAAGCATCCTGCCTAAGGTCACACAGCCAGGAGGGCCCGGAACTTGCACAGCCCTGATTTTCCTAACACGGGTCTCAGCAACCTCTCTGGAGCGTTTCCCCATCAGAAAAATTCGTTTCGTGAGGAACACGAGCACCCTCATGTCCCCTGGACATGCAACAAGGAGCATCCAGGGCCCCGGGAGGGCTCAACGCTGGGAGCCAGGCCTGGCTAATGTTTATTTATTTATGTCACTGCCTCCCGCTACGTCCCGGCAGAACCTCGGCATGACTCAGAGACCTCGCCACCAGCAGCTGCTCTTCGTTGGAGCCAGATAAGCCTCCCAAGGGGAGGGGAGGGCCGGGGCAGTTCCTGGTAATCGGCGGAGCTGAAACCCTCTCCCCAGAACCCCCACCTCCCTCTGACGGGTGGTAAAGATGGTGGCAGACAGATAGATGGGAGGGAGCGACCCCCACCCCCAGCAACTGCCCTGTGAAATGACTTTGGGAAGACAGAGAAAAGGGACAAAGCCTGCCCACCCCCACCATGGGAAATAACCAACTTCCCATGAGTGGACAAGCAAGAGAGCTCCCAGGGCACACAGGACGCCCCTTGCGTGGGCCCTGGACTCCAAGCCCTTCCCCTGAGCCAAGGGCACGGCTTCCTGAAGACCAGCAGCCTCGGGAGCTGGACCGTGATCCCAACCGCAGCGCCTCCCAGAGCCCATCACGGCATCTGCATCCTCCACAGTGGGGACTGAATTCTTACGAAGGTCTGTCTCTCCCAGTGACAGAGAGGGTACCCAGTTCTAGGGCCCCAAGAGCACTCCACAGTGGGCAGTGTCCCAAACACACACACACACACGGCTTCCTGCTCTGCCTTCTCTGGCATAAAAAAACCTACCTTGGGCAAGTTATGTGGCCTCTCAAAGCCTCGAGGTTTTCAGCTGTGAATGGGCACACCACTGCCGGCCTCGTGGGCCTGCTCAGCTGCTTACGTGAGGCAGACTCTCAAAATGACAGTCCTACCCCTTTGTCTGTCCTTTCCAGGGACGCTGAAGGAAACCCACTAAGTCACCATCTGATCCGATCAACAATGATGCCGTAATAAGATCCCTACTGTGTGTTTAGCCTGTGAGCAAGATAAACACGGCTCCTGAGCACAGAGAGATGACTTATCAAACACCTTGCATGAATGAGTGTAAGGTTACAAGGCATCCAGGAGCCGTGGGCCAGGGCGGTGGAATAACCACAGGGCCACTGTTTCCGCCAAGGGTCAGAGGAAGGCTCTCTTAACAGGTACCACGGGATGTAAACAAAACTTGGGATCCGATCGAAATTGAACTCCAGACCCCACCCCGAGTGCCCAGTGGCCGCAGGTGACCTGAGCTCTCACATACTGGCTGTGTGAGCTGCCACCCTCCACTGCGTAGCCCAATGCTAAGGCAACATCCCACAGAGCCAGGTCCGGGGCTAGGGACGAGGGTGGGGGTGCAGTCCTCCCCGTTGTCAGCCGGAGAAGCGCCACAGGCCTTCGCGGCCAAGTCCGCGGCCCCCTCCCTCACGCTAAGGTAAGCTCCTTTCCCTCACTGGCCACTGACCTGCCACTCAGCCCTCCCACGGGCTCCAGGCACTGTGACCTCTGATCAACTGTCCATGCCAACGGGCAGTGCCCAGTTCAAAGTGCAGCACGGCCCACCTGGCTCTTCCCAGAAGGAATTTCAAGGCCCAAGCGACACTCGCCCTCGCCAGACGCCGTCTCCCAACCAGCAGAGAGCCCTCCCACGTGCTAAGTGACTGCTGTGTGCCAGGCAGGATGCTGGCTCTCCGCACTTCGGCCTCTATGTTATAATCCTTGACACGAATCTTGTGAAATACGAAATTACTCCACCCTTATCGAATAGAGAAGGGTAAGGAATCCAGCAGTCACTTGCTCAGGGTCACACCGGAGGTACAGGTTAGAGATTCAAACCCAAACCCAGGTCCCTTGGGACCCACAAGCCCTCTGCTGACACTCAACTCGGTCTCTAGCTGTAAGAAACCGCCTCCCCTCCCCGTCTGATGCTACCTTCTCCATTTACCCTCCAAGGCATTAATTCCTGCGCGATCAGGTAACTGGAGGCGCTGTGTGCCAGGCTCTGCGTTATGTCTCCAAGACCCAGAGCCACGCAGAAGAGGTCAAGGCCCCCAAGGCACATACTGTCTGCTAGATGGGGACACAAGGACCAGGAAAGTCAGTAGAGTGTGTGATGATGCACGTCAACAGAGGAAACAGTGGGGGCTCCCAGGAAGCACCTCTACATTCCCACCCACTCCCCTCAGCGCCTGCACCAAGCCGGCCACACAGAGTAAGCTCATTAAACGCCAGCTCCTTTTTGACAGCTGGCCACGTCAACTGGCCTCGCTATCGCCAGCTAAGCCAGAGTCACCTGATGCGCAGGTGAGAGCCTGACAGAACATGCAGAAGATGTGTGTACGTAAGATAGGACTTACGTTGCCTACGGAGCCCCCGCGGGGAGCTGGAGGGACCCCACATCACCGTCAAGATCAGGACAGAGGGCTCAGCCCTCACAGGAAGCTGTGATCCTCTGTCCCCTGTGGGGACATCCAGGCTGCAGGAATTCACATGCAACTCAGCCAAGGCCTTCCTCAAAAACCCCCACAGCATCCAGAAACGCGCCGGGTGTGTGTAATTCCAGAGACTGCTTCCACCGGCATTATTCTCCAGGTGAACGGACACGGTTGTAAATCCCACAGCTCCGACAATCCCCGAAGGAAGCTCCACGCCGCTGACAGGTGCTGCCATCGTGAGGGACATCTTTCTGATTCTTTTCTGGTTAAAAGATCAGGCCTGGGGACAGAAAAAAGAAAAATCAATCTTCTTACAATCGGGATGGTCAGGTAATCTTCCTTTATATTTGTCCCTAACACACTTAGAGGGGAACTCTCTAAAAGCAATGCCGGATTATTAAGTGTGGGACCCGAACAGAGGTAAGGAGGGAAACTGAGGGACCTTCAGGGGAGTGTCACCTCCCACAGGCACCAAAGACCTTTTGGAAGAGGAACCTTCTACTATGTAGGCTTCTCATAACTATTCTGGGAGGGGCTGAAGTACGACCATTATAAAAATGAGGGGGAAAGGTTCTGGACAGGCCAGCGGCTGGCTGAGGACGTTGACAGCACAGCGGGGCCTGGCACACGGCCCTGGTCTCCCCTGCAGGACTGAGAGGTCCCGGCCGAGAGCCGAGGGGTTTCGGGTCAGCTAGTAGGAAGTAGTTCTTTGTTTTGATTCTTTTTCAAGGCAGCCGCGGAGCCTTGGCGTGACTCCAGGCCTGTCCTGAGAGGTCCATCAGGGCAGGCCTGGGTCCAGGCCCCTCTGATTCATGCACTCAGCATCGGCTGAGTGCCCACTGGGTGCCCAGTGCTGTTCCAACTCTAGAGGACCACTTTTGTCTATCCGACCCAGTACGCGTAAGCTATCAGAGAGAACACCAAAGCATGAATGGATCCACCGTGCACAGGGCGAGAGGCTCCCGGCCACCAGCCACCCACTGGTCACAGTGACCGCCCTTGACAGAGGGCTTAGAACGCACCCTGCCAAGAGCTCTGCCACCATCCAACACAAACCCCTAACCGTGCTGGGACTCCCACCCCAATTCTCCAGCGGAGGGAACCGGGGTGCAGCCAACTCCTTTGCTCCAAACTGGTAAGCGTGGAACCCGAACCTGAGGCCAGTCTGTCCCCCAAGTCTGCACCCCGACCCGCCAGTCTGCGTTACGTGTGAGGGAGGCCTGCCCCGATCCACTGGCCTAACCCTGAGCAGGTGGCCAGGCCCCTGAGCCTGAGGAGCCATCACTTCATGTGTCGGATGGAGGCCTCCCGGACGCCAAGGGATGCCCGTCCAGACTCCTTGCACGCGCCCCCTTCCCACAGCCCCTGCTGCGACACCAAGAGCTGCCCCAACGCACGGGGGCATCGCACCAGAATGTCAGGGCTGGAGCCGGGTTAGCTGAGAGGGGCTGCTTCCATCGGGAGGTGGGGCAGTGCTGTACAGTACCAGCCCCAGGTAATGGCCGTGGAGAGAACAGGGGACACAGTTGGTGAGATATTTACTGAGGCCCCCAGGCAAGTCTGAAGTCAAGTTCGTTTTGTTGGGAGTCCCGTACATTAAAGCTCCATCACCTGGGGAGGAATTACTGCATGCTCTGCCGGGTACTAGGTAGTCCCTGACCAGCGGAAGGGCAGCGCTGAGGCTCAGGTGACAAGGCGGCTCGCTACCTGGCAGTCTTAGTGTCCGTCTATCTCTCCGTCTGTCTGTCTGTCTGTCTGTCTGTCTGTCTGTCTCTCTCTCTCTCTCTCTCTCTGTCACTCTCCTTCCTGCCTCCTGGGCTGGCAGGCCTTAATATGTCATTTCTTCCTTGACTCCCCATATGCATTTCCACCAGCTGATCCCCTCATAGTGGACACGTTGCAGAAAAACAAAAAGTAAGACGTCTGTATTTCCTACCCATCTTTGTATACCAAAGTCCCCTAAATACACGATGCATAGGGGATGCTCTGCTGACACTGCAGGGATCTCGGGCTGGCACAGACTGGCGAATGGGGTACGAGGCGTAGAGACAGAAAGCCAGGTCAGGAGGTCCCCGGCACTACACTGAGAGAGAGAAACCTACGTAGCTTGCAGTGGAAACCACAGAGAGCAGCTCCTAGCATGTCGGGCTGTGTCATCCCCTGTGTCTGTTCCTAGGTCTCCTTGATTCTGTGTGTCTGTGTGTGTGCGAGTGTGAGCGTGTGTGTGTGCGTGTGTTGTGTGTGTCTGTGTGTTTGTGTCTCTGCGTGAGTGTGCGAGTATGAGTGAGTGTGTGTGTGTCCTCCCTCTTTCCCTCTCTTGCAGCAGCAGCATCAGTCACGCTGTTAATTTTAGCAGGAGAAAGAGTCAGCAGGTGTCGAATGTAACATCTCTGCACGAGAGCCCAGGGCGGCGGTGGTGGCGTGCGCCGTGGGGGCGATGGGCACAGTTCGGAGGGAAGGATGGAGTGTGGGGGCCCCACACCCTGGGCCGGCCTCACTTTCTGTCTCTCAGGCCTGTGGCGTAAGCGTGTTTTCCGTGTCCATGTCACAGAAGGGGAGCTGACGCTGGTCTGCTTCCTGACGGAGGGAGCGGCAGCCATTTCTCTGGCTGAGTTCGCGTTACTTGCCCGCGCCACCCCGAGCGCTGCGGCCTAAGCAGGGAAGATAAATCAAAGAGATCTGCTCGCAGGGAAAGTGGCAGCTGTCCTGCTGCTGACAGACTCTATTTTTGCTTCATTTCGGTTTCTCCCCAGCGGGTGCCGGGATGACATGGGTCAGCTGCTTCGGAATTCCCCAGCTTCCCAGCGCATGCTCCCCGGGTTCTCATTCGGGGTGTGGGGGGAGCAGGGGGGAAGTGAGGTGGGGTTTAGGTGCCAAATAAGCCAGCAGGTGAATCCCAAGAATGCAGTCAGCCCCTGGCCGTGAGCCTATTCTGTAAGCTCTCTGAAAGTGCTTCCTCGTCTGTTTAATAAAAACAAGGGATCAGAATCCACGTCCTCTGGGGCTCGCCCGTGGATGAGAGGCTGCACAGAAAGTGCTGGGCACAGATCCCCGCCCACGGTGGCCTCAGATGTCACTCAGAGTGGCGGCATCGACCCCCGTCACAGCCCTGACCAGCCAGTGTTTTGCGAGTCTCACCAGGCCGGCTCAGGAGATGCACACAGAACCCAGACCCATTTGCTAACATCAGTGAGGGTTGGATGAGCCTCTGCCACCATGGGCTTCACAGGCGGTGACAAGGGGGCCCACACAGAGTGAGCCCCCCCACGGCCAGGCCCCTTCACCTGCATTACATAATGGAGTCCCATCATAGCTCCGCTAGGTACACCGATGACAGCCACCCTTTAAAAGTTATGACATTTGGGTTCAGCCAAAGCCCCACACAGCCCTTGAGAACACAGCAGGTGCTCAGTGAATGGGGCTGGACTGTGAGTGATTCGTCCCTGCCGCACGCTGGGCACTTGTGACGCTAGGAGCTGGAAGTCACATCGATCCGGAGCCCTGCCTACAGGGAGCTTTCGGGGTACAGCACGAGAACCAGAGAAGCAACCCTGCAGCCGATGCCTGCCCGTGATCGGGGGCATGGGTGATGTGCAGGTTACCACAGCAGGTAGGGATGCTAGGGCAGAGGAGAGGCTGGACCACGCCGAATGAGAACACAAGGAATGCTGGGAGGATTCTGGTTTAATTCCCTCACCAGCAGCTGAGGCACGAGGCCCAGAGGGGCAGGGTGGCTGGCCCGAGGGTGCCCAGCGCACACGCCGCCTGGGAGAGGAAGCGGCCCTTGGTTTGGCAGGTGCAGGGCGCTGTCAGCAGCAGGCGGCATGGCCGGCGGCCTGGCAGAGCAGGCCTTGACCACACCTCCCGCGCGCTCACCGCAAGAGCGCTGGCTGTCGGGAGCCGCGTAGCCGCAGCGAGCAGAAAGCGTGAGCTCATTTCGAATGAGAGCACACTGGAGCCCAGCACGGCGTGCCCAAAGCCAGGCGGGCAGGCAGACACAGGCCGAGATGAGAGCCCAGGCACTCAGCCTCCAGAGCCTTGCCCACTAGGCTGTCCTTTCCTGGGAGAATTACACGGTGAGAAAGACTGAGGGCAGGGTGATGGGATAAGAAGGTTCCAGAAGCCAGAGATGGGAAGGGCAGAAGCCCGACTGCTGGAAAAGGCGATGAACAGAGACTCTCGAGGCCTCAACAGCACCCACTGCCTGTCCATGACCAGAACCGCCCCAACCCACTGACCCATCCGTGCGCCCCAAGTCCCACGCTGTTTCCCACAGTAAAACCCTCGTGCTGCCCGCCACACGCTTCAGGTGGCTTCCGTTCAGAACAGGAAGAGGGTCCGGCAGTGGCCTGGAGCCATGACATCACTTCTACCGGGCTCAGGGCTGATGTGACCGGAGCGGGGAGCTGGGTCTCCCCCACACCGACCCTGACTGCTTCTCCCCACCTTCATTTCGGTTTCTCCCCAGCAGGTGCCAGGATGAGACGGGTCAGCTGCTTCGGAATTCCCCAGCCTCCCAGCTCGTGGAGAAACCCGGGAGCAGCGTCCAGGTAGAACGTGGGTGCGTCTCACGAACTGTCCTTCGGACGCACCAGGACTGAGGCCCCGACAGTCACAGCCGCTCAGCTGTCCTCGTAACAGCTCCCTGGAGTAGCCGCACAAGAGCCTTCTTCTTCACTAACTACACCTGATCTGTTAGGAACAGCAACAGCAATTCTGAGAGAAAAAGCAGACAAATAGACCGAAGGTGGAGGGAGGGGGTAGGCAGGGAGGGAGGAATAAAGAGAGGGAGGGAGGAGGGAGAGAAGGGGGCAAGGAGAGAGGGAGGGACAGACGGAGTCCATGCTAAGAGACCACCAATGCCTTACAGACAGACTAGAATAATTTCAGCTTCAACGCTTACTATAAAGCTGTAAAACCTTGAACTTCAATTCTTTGAATCTACACCCAAATCTGCAAAACTGGGCCCTGCCTTGCACAGTGCAGGAGCCGACTAGAGAAAACCTACATGAGCCCTTTCACATAGTAGGTCCTCCACAAAAGCAACGCTTCTGTATAATCGGCTCACCTGCACTCCTTTAGAGCCCAAAGGCAGGTGATTAAGACACTGAAATGAGTTAGGAACAATGTCCTTCTATAAATGACAACCCTTAAAAGTTTGTGGGGTTTTTTATTTTTTCTCAGTTCCTTTTGTTTGCCTTTGCCCACAACATCCTTCGGGTAAAGGTCAGCAAAGACCCAAATGTCAGTCAGATGCCCATGACAAAGGGGGCAAAGTGCCATGGAACGGAGCCACCAAACAATGACTCAAGTCGAGGCGGTTCTTTGCAGGACAGTAGGACTGAGCCTGAAAGACTCAACAGAGAAGTTCCAGAATGCGTATGATGTTCCCCCAGGAAAGCAACTCTGAGGGAGACTCAAGACTCACACAGCGGCCCTGCCTGCAAAGAGCTTCAAATCTCATTCAAGAAACGGGGCCATTAAGAAAGAAGCCACGTGAGGACCAGGCCAGCCGGCTGTAGTGGGTGCGCTCCCGGGCCTCGGGGAGCTCCCTACGGAGCTGGGGCGGTTTTCATGGATAGATCACGGGGCCCCTGGGGGGCATGAAAGTTGGAAAGAGGAAAAAAGTGCTCACAGTAGGAGTAGAGGGTTGATGCTCAAAATATGGAGAAAAACAAGAAATAAGAGCATCTGTTCATCACCGATCGCAGAAGAGGCCCCTTCTAATTCCTCCCATTTAATCCCCATTAAGAGACAGGTCTCTTATTCCCAAATGACAGCAAGGGCAGCATGGGACAGGTAGGCGCCTTGTCCGAGGTTACACAGGTAGCCAGGGGTGGACTTGAACCCAGGCCCATCAGACTGCGGGTCTTCTCCAGGTGCACCGTGTAGCCCAGAACCCTGCCTCACTGTGGGCCCGGGGGTCACGCTCCCAGCACCCTGCGCTCCCGCTCTCTCGGGGGGCTGGAAAGCTGGCATCGACCAGGCAGCCCTGCTGCAGCCGCCCCTCCCCGCAACCCACAGCCCCCCACCACACACACACAACTCCCGTAATCACCACCTTCGTTCCAAGTCCTCTGTAAAACCTGGATTAGCCCGGCTTCCGGGGAGGCCACGCTCCTGACTTTGGAATGCACTCCTGACTCTCACGGAAGCAGGTGTCTGCTTCGAGGCACACACAGGCACATTTCACTAAGTAAACTCTGGCAGCATCTACCCTGCCCACAAGACCCAGGGTGAATGCCGAGTGGAGGGGGCGGGGCAGGAGGAAAGGTACGAGAACAAAATCCAGCTGGCGAGGCGCAGAGTCAGCACTGCTGGGGAGGCAAAGTTTCTTAAAGCTCCCAGCAAGTGATCTGGAGAAGCCCGGCTGCTCACGCTCTCCTCTCCCCTCCCCACCCCCGCCTCTCCTCCCCGCTGTGCTCAGAAGGCAAACCCCACTTATGTCCCATCCCACCGGCCCAGGAGAGGCTAGGAGATGGAAAGAATGCATGGGCCACACAGCCATTATCTAGGGAGAGAAACGGGAGAAAAGGGGAAAATAAAAAAGCAGAAATTCGAACGCATGAAAAACGTGTCAGAACAGCAGTCCAGGAAAGATCTCTGACTCGGGGAACTTCAGTCTACAGAGCTCCCTGGGAACTTGGCGATCTCGCTCTGTCTCTCTGTCTCTCTGTCTCTCTGCCTCTCTCTTTCTCTGTCTCTCTTTCT
>PVKZ01004952.1:0-23400 GCA_004027375.1 Macroglossus sobrinus | reverse complement strand
CTTATCCATGTTTCAAAGTAGTCAAGGATGAGAAAGTGTTGCCCTTTGGTTCATTCAAGGTGCCAGGTACACTCAGGTGGAGCTTCCTTGGCAGGTGATGACTGGACAGAAAACGGGGCATGTGTCAGAGCATCTCGGAGAGTCTGCAGGGAGGAGCGTGCGTTTGCTGTGAACCCAGACTTTCTCTAGCACCCCTGGGAGGACACGCCCAGAAGCCGGAGGCCAGCCCGGGCTTTGGGACACCACACAGGCTCCGTGTCCCCGCCTAACCTGGGCCGGAGAGCCAGAGCTGGCCAACGCCAGCCCAGCGAGGAGAGCAGGGCCGGGAGGAGGCGGCCGCCGGCACCAAGTCAGAGAAGGGGCTGGGCTTTCCCGGGCGCTTCCCTCCCACGTGTGAGAGTTCCTGGAGCAGGAGCGAGGGGCGGGAGCCGGGACAGAAAAGACGTGTGGAGCCCACACAGAACGGGTGACGGCCCTGGACATAATTTCATGACACGTCTCCCCGAACCCTCGTAACGGCCCTTGGGGGTGGCAGGATTTTTCCTTCACAGGAGACCTTGATAAACTGGAATCGTCAAGCGAGTCCCCAGCCAGGCTTTTCTGGCTCCTGACGTGAACATTCTCTACCGAGGGACAGGGATGACAAGGCACAGAAAGGTCCCTCCTGATTTTTGACATTTCTGTGGTAGTTGGGGTTTTTTTCTGACAAGCACGTATTTTTAATACGATGGATAAAAAAATACACACGTTTTGTTCGGGTTTGATGTTGAATCGGCGCCTGGCACTAGCATTTCTCACACGTATTCTCTCACACTTAGAACCAACCATTCCTGGCTAACGGTCCAAGAACACTAAGGACATGTATCCTGGGCATTTCTTTTCAGAATGGCTGCCCTGCCCACACGGAGGGGCAGTCACACCCTGTCCCTGATTCTCACGAACACCCGCCTCGGGACAGAAGCAGCTCGGGGACCCTGGGCGCCACGAGCCCAGCGCACCCAGCCCCCGCGACAAGACTCGCGAACAGGCCCGATGGGCACTGCAGACGTGGCACGCGCCCAGGGTGTGAGGCAGCCGGCGGACGAGCACGGCTCCCCGGGATCCACCCGGCCCCACACACCCCATGGACTCGGGAGTCAGAGCGGGGAGGGGACAAGGGCATGGGGACAAGAGAGGAGGCGGGTTCCTCCCCAGCTCTGAGAAGGGGCCATGGGGCCCGAAGACCAAATGTCCTAAGCTGGGAAACAGGATTGCTGTACAGACGGCAGCAGCTAAAACTCGGTGCTTCCCCAGAGCTCTGTCCCACCTCAGTGATCTGTGTGGCCAACCGCGGGGGCAGTGGGGCTCTGTGGTGAGGATGGAGGGCTGGGATGTCTCTCTCTTCCTTCATGTTTATTTGATTATACAAATTTTCATCTCCACTGCCAGCATCACCACTCCCCCAATAAGTAAACCCCACATGTATCCTGAGGTTTGTCATCCTTTGGGTCACTCCTAGGCATCCAATGAGCAGAGGGTCGGGTGTCCACGGCGACCCAAGAACAATCAGCAGCCGGGCATCACCTGCTCTGGAGTGTCAGCGTCCGGCACTCCCCTCCTGGGGTGCCCTGGAGGGCCCCATCTAGCAGCGACCACTCCCCTGCATTTCTTATTTCCGCTTTGCTCTGCCTTTAATTTTTTTCCTTGCACAGGGGACAGGGCATGGTCATGAAAGAGAGCCTAAGGGGACGGGAACGAACTTAGCATTTCGTCCTGTGGCTTCCGGCCCTCCCCAGTCACTGGGCAGAGGGGTGGGGGGAGGAACGGGAGGGAGACTGTGGCAGTTATGGAGTTACTAGGAAATGGGGCGTATGCAGAGGCACCACTCACATCTTTGGCAAACAACACGATGAGCACTAACATTCTCAGGGGGCACCAACCATGCGCTGGGGATATCATCATCACATTTAACCGTCCCCACCACCCAGGACAGGTTCGTGCTGTACAGGTAAGGCCAGTGATGTGAGGACAGAGGCCTCTTTCCTGAGGTGCCGTAGCTACCAAGTGAGAGAAGGAGGTTCTAGCTAAACAGGATGTTTGCACAGACACTTCCAGAATGCCCAGAGCTTCGGCCAAGGAACGCGGGACGAAAATGCCAGGCTCACACCGTACTTCGTCTCTCCCTCTCCGTCACTCAGCAAATGTTTACTGAGCGCTAGTAGTACTTGCGGGGGCAGGTGGGAAGGGGGCCTTTATCCACCTCCTCCCCTCCAGGGGAGCTGGGCCATGTTGGTGGCGGTCCCTGGGGTTCTGCCTCATCCCCTCCTTGCTTCTCTGCCGGGCTCGGCTCGTAGCTGCAGCGCTCCAGTCTCCGGCTCTGCCGGTGAATGTAGTAACATTTTTTAATTTTCCCCTTTGCATGATGGAGAAAGCCACAGACCCTGTGGCCGTGTTGCCTGCGCTGGGACCTCAGCCCATCACCTGACCTACGTGTCTTATGAGCACCTCCTCACAGGACTGCTGTGGGATGAAATGAAGTAAGTGAATATTTGCGAAGGACTTAGAACAGTCGCCTAGTTCATGAGAAGCGCTCTGTAATTTTTCGTTAAACAAAATAAGCATGTATTTCATGCTAAGAAAAAAAATTATTTTAAAAAGTCAAGGAAACACTATTGGTGGACGAGGACAGAAAGGACCACAGAAGCCCTAATAATGCCACCAGGACTGTGTTGCTGCCTTTTCTTAATATTTTGCTTTTCCAACGGTTCCTGGTGGACTTGCCACCCACAGAGAAGACTTGGTTCAGATTCTCCAGGAAGCAGTAGGCAGTAATTTTATTAGACGGTGAAGGGAGGGTAACCGAGGACCTCGGGCCAATTGACATCAACAGAAATGCCCCATACGCAGTGACAATTCGGAAGATCCTGGTATCAGGTCTTAGGTCTCCCCAGTCCCCTTCCCTGCACTGCACCCCACTCACACATGGCCCAGGTGCCCGCCCCCCAGCACACCTGCGTGAGAACTAAGACTGCACAGCCTCATGGGCTGGCCTCCACGTCCATTCTTCATCTGCAGCCAAGGCCAACACAGAAGGCGCTGCCGTCCCAGTGGTCCAGCCTTTGTCAGAGGATGGAGAGGCAGATGCAAATGCAGGGAAGGAAGTGTGAGCTCAGCAGCACCTGCCCTGAGGAGCCTCCTCCAGAAGCTCTTGCAGGAGGCAGGCGGCGGGAGCACCCTCATTGTCATTCCACCCAGGTGGCTGCATGCCAGCCAAAGCCCAGGATATTGCAGAGGAATGAATGCGGAGAGATCACAGAGAATGCCCCCCAACAAAATTCCTCACCTCCCACCCCTCTACCTGGGGAAGAATGAGTGGGGGTGTTCTGGCCGAGGAGCTGATTGGTTTGCACATAAAAGGGCTGCCAGGCTAGAGTCTAGGTCCCCTCGTCCTCCTCCAGCCTCTCAGGAAGTGGGCCCCTCCCCTTCCTCCTCCCTGTCAACTTAACCTTGACTGAGGCCAAGTACAAGCTCGGGCAGCATCCCCAGCCGTTCATGGCGTGCTGGGTGGCTAAGCCTGCAAAGGCCGCAGGCAGCTGTGAAGCAGCACCGAGGAAGGCATCTGAGGGCGCCTGAGTCGAGCACGGGGCAAAACCTACTGGGCAGAGCCTCGCCCTTCAGGTGAGCAGCCCACACCCGGCCCAGGTACCTGTCAGGCCCAGCCGATGACGACAGGGGAGCTGTCCTGGCTGGAGTTTAATGAGGCTGCAATGTCATCCTATACAGTGAGTCCAAACCTGACACACATACACATATATAGTGTTAGGCAAAACTGCTCACAGACACGTGTGTCTTCCTCTTAAATGGCCCCAGGCCCCTAGAAGGTGAACCTCAAGACTCCATGCTACACGTACCTAACAGAGCGTGAGGCACCCGCAGAGGTTCAGGGAAGGGGAGGCAAGGCGCTTCTACCTCCTTGGGCCTAAGTCTCTCCATCAGCACTAATACAGGTATCTATCTGTGTACACAGAGCATAACAGTACCAGTGTCCCCCATCAACACCTGTACTCATGAGAAATCAACTGAGCCTCCAACGCAAGCCAAGGTCTCAGCAGCAGCTTCCGACCCTGCTTCACGCACCCCGGCCCACCCCAGGGACCGGCAGGCCCCTCTCTCCCTGTCAGTCAGCAGCACCCTGTGCTCTGCCAGCCTGACTGGGCTCCTCCTCCAGGCAGGCGTCTCCTTCACTCCACCGCCTGTCTCCAGGCTCCCGGCAGGCCCCACCAGGTGTTAATCAGATGGGGCTGGGAGGTGGACACTGGGGGATGGCAGGGAAGGTCCAGGGCCAGCATTCCAGGAGTGAAACATATAGGGCCAGGGTCACCTCCAGCCAGCCCGCACTGCTGCCTGAGAGCCCACTCCCGTGGGTCAGGGCAGGAAAATGGCCAAGGGGAGGGGGCAGCGGCCACATACACTGCTGCACAGGGAGCTCAGGGGGTCCCAGTCAGCAGGAGCTGGGATATGGGTACGGGAGGGATCATGAGCATGCCAGACGAGCTCATCATTAGGGGTAACGTGTGCTTGCAAAGTGCTCCTGAGATGCTTAAAGAAATACCAAACTGCAAGAGACTAGCAATTAAAAGCTAAAATAGCAAGGTGGTAGGGCGGGGTGGTGGTCCCAACACCTAATGGACCATTGCAGCATCCTTCCCAGGGCATCTGCCACGTACACGGGACCTTTATCACGTGATCTCAGAACGCCTGGTTACGCAAGCCATCCCTGCCATGTCGCCAGGCGGGTCTCAGTGGCCCAGTCACCAATAAGAGGTTGCCTGCCAGGGCCACAGCCTAGAGGACGGCCTCAGACAGCCTCCAGCTTCCACTCCCCACGACGCGTGCCACCGAGTGTGGCCATCAAATGCCTTCCCCATCGCGTTAGCTTCCCAGGGAACAAACTACCACAGGGTCAGTACCGTCCATGCACACAAACTTATGGCGTTACAGTCCGAGAGAGAGAAACTGCCAATGGGTCCCAAGGGTCATGCCAAGGGTCAGCAGCGCTCCACTCCCTTCTGGAAGCTCTGAGGGGACCCCTGATTCTTTGCCTTGCCAACTTCAAGAGACCACTCCCGATCCTCGGCTCAGGCCCCTGCCCTCTGTCTCCAGAACCCACAACGTCACTCCTCACACCGCACTGCTGTGCCCTCCTCCTCTGCCCACGTCTTCCACTTGGGAAGGCCCTGAGATGGCCCGGGGCCCATCGGGAAAGGCAGGATCGTCTCCCAACTCCGAGGTCAGCCTCCGGGCACCTACGACCCGAACGCTCCTTGGCCATCTGACATGGGGCCGGCACAGGTCCCAAGGACCAGGATGTGACTGCATCTGGGTGGCGTGGGCTGTTACTCTGACAACCGCAATAACATCCAGATTTGCACCAGGCCCCGGGCTGCTGTTCGGCACCCACAAACCCCCAGAAAAGCAGCGCCCCCAGATGGATACCTACCACCTCCCTCCTGAGAAAGCCTGGCTGACCCTGATCTCGGCAGTTCCCGAATGGTTCCAACCTCCAACCCCATCCTGGGGACCCAGCCCCAGCCTATGGAGCCGCGACCCCCCCCCCCCCCCCCCCCGCTTCATTTCCCCCTCAAGGACGGGGACAGTGACAAGAGCCTCGTAGAGGCCACACAGCTCCGCCCGGGGGTGTGGGACCGGGACGCGGGTCGTCACGCCCGCACACTCTCCACCAGCCCGCAGGAAGCCCAGGGACGCGGTTCGGTTCCGAACTTGTGTGTTTAGCCTCCTGGCGGGGTCCCTTCCAGCATGCGCTGGGGTGGGGGCAGCCTCTGGTGGGCGAGAGGACCTCCAAATCCGAGCTCTCGTGGACTCCTCGGAGAAGTTCCCAATGTTAGAAATTTTCTGCCCAATTCAGCATGTGGAGGTTGGAAACGGGGCTTGGGAGGGTGACAGGAAACCAGCACGCATCGAGCACTTGTCAGGGGCCAGGACAGCCGTCCAGACACTGAACCCGCCCATGAGCGCTGGGACGGGGCCTAAGGAGAGATCACATTAGTGACAGGAGATGGTGTCTGAGCGCTCAGCAGCAAGCCCGGACTCACAAAGCATGGGGCTGGCAGCACCCCATCTGAGCTGGAACTGAGCATTCCTACCCACAGGAAAGGTACCTGACCACCTGACCACCGGACCACGTGCAGAGCAGCACGGCTCTCCCTTCCCACCCCCAGCGCAAACCCACACCCCACCTGCTGCTTCTTCCGCCAGCACGACGGGCCCTGGAGGGGTGGCACCAGGGTTCTCAGTGGGTTTCATGCCTCAGCTTATGACAAACAGAGCTTCTTTCCCCTTCCCCCTCCAGGGCAGGCCCAGAGAGGCCACGCTCGCTGCGAGTGTGGGTGCAGCCAAGCAGCTGTCGCTGGGCACTCACCTGGAAGCCATTCCCAACCTTTCCCCTAGATCTCTGTCCTCACTGAGCCAAAATCACCGGGAATGACAGAGGCCAGCTGTGAGAAGGTCCTACCACACCAGCCACCTTTGCTCTGCTCACCCAGACACCAAAGCAAAGCCCTGACCACAGGTGTAAAGGGTCCCATGGGACCCAGGGCAAAAGTGGGGTCACACATCCAGTCAAGTCCCAGATCGGCCACGTCCGAGCTGGACGGCCTTAGCACTCATTTCCAAGGACTGCACCAGGGGCTGGGGAAACGCAGAGGTGCAATAAGAGACCTGGTCCCCATCCTCAAGGAGATTTGAGTCCATCTGAGAAGCAGACATTACACAAACATTCACACAAACATCCAAGAAATTAGAAATTGCTGATGCAGGAAGGAGAAGACCATCACCCCCAGGAGTTAATGGGGGGGGGCGGGGGGGGGAGAGTCCAGGCAGAGGTCTCTGAAGAGTTGCCATTTACCTGACACCTGAAAGTTAGGACTTTTATTTGCTTCGGAAAGAAAGAAAGACAGAAAGAAAAATAAGCTCCTAGGTAAATACCACTTAAATGGGGACATTTAACTGTGGGGACGGCCCAGATTAATGAGCCAAGTTCTGCATTCACTTGCAAAGCAGGATTTTGCCACCACAATCAGATGCAGATTGGTCCAGCAAAGTCCCCCAAAGAAATGGAGGTGCCCATGCCTCCGAGAGCATGCCTAACAAAGAATCCCACGGGGGTCCCCACTCCCCACCCCTTGCAAACTTCACAAGTTAGTCAGACAGATCTTACAAATCAGCGAGAAAAAAAAAAAAAAACCTGCCAACACCCCAAAGGAAATGACCAGGTGACAAAACACAAACAAACAGGCAACACACAGAAGAAAACGGGGTCGATCTCAATTGTACCGGAAGTCAGAGAAAAGCAACCGGAACACCGTTTTGTTTTGGGGGTGCTGGTCTATTACACAGCTCCATTCCTGCTGCCAGGTTGGGTGCAGTAATTAGGAAGCTCAAACCTTCTGAGGCACCTCAGCAATCAATCCCCTTCTAGCACCGTCTTTGGAGGGGCCACCAGTAAAATAGTCCTCAAAAGACATCTACAGGATGTATCGAGACTCCAAGACTCTCCATACCTTTTGGAGGGAGGGGGTGTGACAGGAAAACTGCCAGAGATGCATGAGAAGGTTTGTGTGTTCTAACAGGCAAAAGCAGAAGGCACTCTGAACGGCGGGCAGTGTGGGCCTGGACTATGACAACGAGGACGATGGCACGGTGGCACTCTGCAGGCACCAAGCGTGTGCTCTGAGCTGCCCCTGTCCAGGTGAGTCACCTGGAACAACTCTCCTCACCTCTCCCTCGAAACGAGCCCGCACAGAAGGGGCTCGGCCATGCTGGAGAGGACAAACCAACTACAGGGCCCCCTTCCCGTACAAGCGCACGACACTGGGGAAAGCTGCTCCAAAACAAATGTTAAAAACTCTGGCAGACACCAGGAAATGGTCACAGAATGAATGTTCAATGAACAACGTCAAGACATGAAACCATGTGGAAACAGGAAGCGAGATGTTGAGAGGGGCTACCGCTGAGGGTCAAGGTTATAGGCGATCTGTATTTTTTTTCTGCTTTGTTTTGCTTTTATTTTTTTTTTCTGCTTTTAATTTTATTTTCCACTCGTATTTTCCAGGATTTCTACAAATGTGCATGCTCAAGGGGGAAAAAAAAAAGTGTGTTTGCCTGTGAAGTGCCCCCCGAGCCTGAGTGATGCCGGACCTGAGAGGAGACTCAGAACTATTCTGCCAGGGCACGACCCAGGCATGCTTCCTGACCAGGCCCGTGACCAGAACTGTGGCCAACACATGGACGCAGAAGGACCCCGCTTCTGGAGGGCACAGCGAGGGAAGTGAGCTCATACTGACCGAGAACACACTGTGTGCTGGGCACTGGGCTGGTGGGGCAGCGAAGATGTAACAAGTTTCTGTAGTGGGAGTCCATCGACCCCCTTACAGTTCTACTAACTCAGTCTCGGGATCACCGCCCTCACACCTCTGCCTCCTCTCTCTCCCTGGCCCACCAAGGGCCGCAAGAAGCCCTGCATCCTCTAAGACCCGATTCAAGCAATTCTCCAGCAAAACATTCCCTAGGCCACCCAAGACAAACCCTCGCTGCGCACCCCACTCCGGTGTGCCCTGTTAAGAAGGCTATCCTCACGCCTAGCAGCCCGCGCTGAAATGACATAGTCCCAGGCATGGCTTCGCATCAGAACACAAACTCCTTCCAAGCAGGGGCTGTGTCGCCTCATCTACCTGTGCATCTCCAGAGCCCAGGATCCGTGCCCAGGGTGTAGACGGGAAGGGTGGCTGGATGGAGAATGGCTGGGTGCAGTGAAGCACAGAGGAACATTTGGGAGAAAAAAAAAAGTATAAAGGATGGAAGGAAGCACAGAAAAGAAACATAGATGGAGTAATAGATAGACGCGTAAGAGAAAGGAGACAGAGTGGCCAAATGATGAGGAAGAGGTGAGGTGAGAGGTTAGGCAGAGGAGAAGGCAGGCTGCATGATGTATCCATAGCGACATCCCCCGAAGCTCACGACTTGACTGTGGGTCATCAACCGCCACCCTGAACGAGTTTCCACGTGAAGGGTACTCTGCACGGAGGTTCTCTGCCCTGGACAAGGTCACACAGGAGGAGGGCGAGAACGGCCATATGGCAAAGTGATAAACAGGAGACGGCCCCAAGAGCTGGCACATCATTATCAATTCCTGTCTCTGCAAAAGCTCCTCGTCAGCAGGCAGCTCACCTGTTGGGTCTCCTCAAGGCACGCCCCGGCCCCCAAAGGGTTCCCAGAAACCCTTTCCCTATGTGCTCCAGCCTGGGGCCCCCCAGCCCTCCGAAGGTGCCTTTGGGGAGCGGCTGTCTGCAGCCCTGTTCCGCACCCCAGCGCCCACACCTGGGAACCAATCCTGCCAGGAGCCCTGCTTCCTGCAGCCCCGACATCCACCGCCAGAACCTGCTCCTCTTCTCCGCACTCGGCTGCCAGGTCCCTTCACGGAACCGCCTGGCGCTTCCAGTAAGTCGCCCTGCCCCGGTCCGCAGCGCCTGAGGTGCCACCAGTTCTCGCCACCGCTGGCAGCTGCAAGCCAGTCACGGGGCCCTGAGCAAAAAGTGTTCACAGGGTTTTACGTCACCCAGTAGCTTGTACAGCGGCAATATTTTTGGGGTTCACCACACCCAGATAATAGAAGGAGATGACACATTCAAGGAGGGAAGAGAAAGCCATTTACCCCCAAGACTTGTGACTCAGCCCCTCTACGTGTTAGGGATAAATAAACAGATGATAGTTGACGGCCTCCCAGTTTAAACGTGAGAGTCTCATTCAACAACCTTTGACCTAGATGCTATCACCTCCATTTTACAGATAAGGAAACTGAGGCAAGGGCAGGTTAAGTAACTAGCGAGCCCCCAGATGAACCTCAGATGACTCCATAGCCTAGGTCGGGCTTGGCACGGACTCCTCCAAGCTCAGCATCACCTCGCGTCTGCTCAGTCCGGAGAGAAAGCCAATCGGGATTCAGTGGGGAGTCAGCCCTGTGTGAACAGTCCCCAGGCTAGCAGTGGACGTTTCGGGCCCGACCTCACAGCTCCTTATGTACTACTATAGCCTGCACTATGCTGGCCACTCAGCAGTCCCAGCATCAGGGAGAAAACAAGCTCAAAAGACAGAGACCGGAGCTCAGATTCTGACTCCATGGCCGGAAGCAAGATGCTTAACCCACATACTGGTCCTCAGTGGAAAGCCTGGACCACCGTGCCTGGCCTGAGCTGGCCACCGGAAATGTTGGTTCTTATTCCTTCTTCTACTTCCTAATAAGAGAAGAATCCACACCTGGTCATTCTTTATGTTCTAAGGATGCAAGAATACAGGTTGGGAGTTGGACAGCCAACCATCAACTGAAATTGTCCAAAATGAGCCAGCCCACTAACTGTAAACACGCATAACATTAGAAAGAAAGGAATACTGTTTTTCTCCCATTTAAACATGCCATCTGAAATGAATCTTCGTGTGCAGTAACTAGAGAAAAAAAGGAGACAAGAGCCCAAGGTCACGGCATCGCTCTACATTAGATTTTGTTTGTTGGCCTCCACCTGCGGGCCAGCCACAGCTCTCGAATGCTGGACCTCCCCATCGTTCTCTTACAGAAGACTGCCCGAGACTTTCCGCCAAAACCAGAAACCCTGCTCCAACATCCGGCCTTTCTGCCGACGTTCAATATGTCTCTCTCCAAAAGGTGTCCGTTTCAAAGCCCCTTTGCTTCTCACTCCCGCACCTGCTGCAGAACGGAGCCTCGGGCCAGGCAGAGCCCTCACAGCCACCTTGTCGGTGTCCAGCCTGAGTCGTCTGGGCTTTTACACTTTCAAAAGAATAACCAAATTCAGAGCCAAGGGGCCTTTCGTTAAACTCTGCGATCTCAGCTGCTTCAATTCAAACCCAGGTCTCCTCCCATCTCAGCCCAGAGCTTAACTTCTCCAGAGTCCAGCATACAAACCAACCTGTTTTGAAGATTCACCTGAAGATATCTCCAGCTTATCAAAGTTTCCGATCATAGAAACCACATGATATAATAATATTCCTTCGTGCGTGCATTCATTCATTCAACAAACGTTTGGAGCACCTACTGTGTGCCAAGAGAACACATGACGGGGAAAAAAAAGCAACACACTTAAGAATCAGAAAAAGTGGACCTCCACCCTAGCATGTACCTAACTCACTGAGCGTCCCTAGGGGAAATGACCGCCTCCTCTAGCAGACGATGTCATCAAGAGCCTGCAGCAGGTGCTATGCATCTCAGCATCCCAGTACCTAGTACAAGGAAGGCCCAGGGCAGGAACTCTCTGATACAGTAGACAAAACAACTGAATCCCACAGTCTCAGTCAACGCCTCGACTGAATGGCGTGACGCAAAGATGCGACATTCGAATGACATTAAACACGTGGCAGCACCTAGCACTCCTTCGCAGGATCTCGGTGGACTACTTACTACTTCAGGGCTATGAAATGTTGTCCCAGACGATGAGAAAGAAGCACAAGACTCCACACTGGGCCTAAATGCTGGCTCGCCCCTTACTGGCTGCGTGGCCTTGGACAAAAGACTGCGTCTTGTCCACGCCTTAATTTCTTCATCTGGCAAATGGGCATGACGATATACCACCCCACTGTGTTCCTGTGGAAGATGAAACACGTTACCATACGATGGCACTTCAGCACGGGCTGGCACAGAGCAAACGTCTTCTGCAGACACCCAGCCGTGCTTCTGAGTCACTCTGCGGGCCAGCGAGGCCCTACACACATCCTCCACCACAGGACGCCCCGTGCCTTGATGTATATGCAGCGTCAAGGGCGGGCGTAAAAATATTCTTTACGTCCAAGGAGAAAGGTGTATGTGTCTATACACACTCCCATCTTCCTAGAAACACAGGGCCCTTGTTTTCCCTCGCAGCTTCTGACGGAAGGCGAGCCTAAGAACTATTTCGCGTCTCATCTCCCCATTCTGAGAGGAAAACAACAGGATGAGCAGGAATAATATAAAAGGCAACAGCCCCGTGGCCTCCACAGGGAGCCTGGGGGAGGGCGTGACCCCGGGAAACGGAGGGGGACCCTCTCGAGGGGTCAACTGCCCAATTTCCTCACACCGTGCCCCGCCTCCCCCCTCAGCCTCCCAGACGCAAACCCTCAGGGGTCCTCACTGTCAAGGCCTCCAGCTGCCTCCTCCACCCCTGCCTAGGAGGGCCACGGAGACAGAGTGCCCTCAGGGACAAGCAACACAGGCTCAATCCACAGTGACAGGGGGACTCCTAATGACACTTGTGTTTCCTCTTAATCGGCTGCTTCCTGCACTGCTGACAGCTGACTTCCTCAGGGAAGCCGCCCGCAGCCAAGTGGCAAAGGAGAGCAGAAACAAAGGAAAGGACGAGAGACAGAATGAAGGAAACGAATAAACCTGGATCCGAGAATCCCCTACAGTGGCCTGAGGTCTGGACATCTCGGTCCTTTCCGGCTCTGAGACTCTGAGCAAGTGTCTTCTACTAAACCCTTGATTTCTTCAGCCATGAAGTGGGTGTTAAGGACAGTGCCCACTCCCAATCCTGCTCGCTCACAGTAACACGAATGGTCATTTCAAGATGCTCTCAAAATATGCAAGACACAGGAGACAGGTGGGCTCCCGCCGTGGCTCTGTCAGGTGAGACCAGGCCCTCTTCCCCTGGGATCCTGCCCACCATTCCAGCCCCGGCTTGCTGACTCTGCCCACGAGCCTTTCCTGTAACTCAGCTGCTGACTTGAGTTAAACTCTGAATCTCAAAGGGACACAGGAGATCCTACGAGGCAAAACCGGGACAGCCTGTAAAACGATCAGGGTGCAAGAGATCTCGGGAGTGGCCAGCGGCAGAGGGGGTCAAATGCCAATTCGGGGCCCAGGAGGGTCCCACAACAGACTCGCTGTTGAGGACAAGACTGCCCCAGTGACTCAGAAGACGCACTTTGGGGCAATGACTCAGCACCCAGTGCAGAAACAGGCAGGCGAGCACCCCTGAGTTGCCTCCACAAATAGGGGGTCCAGTGCCAGGAGAGCCCAGCGAGTCAGCTCAGAGGAATGCCCCCCCCCTCCACTCCGCCTACGAACTACTCACTGGGCTGGCATCCCGCGGGGCGCCACGTGACGGGCCTGTCGCAGGGCCAGGGTAAACAGGCGGGGAGCAGGAGCTTCCCGGCCGTGGGGTGAGGTCATGCCTGCAGAGGGCGATGGGGATCTGAGGAGGGTGGGCAGCCCGCGGGGCAGGAAACGGCCAGGATGCCCCACACACAGCTTTCTGGGGCTGGAGAGACAGAAGCCAGGAAGAGAAATGAGGGTTCCCAGGACAGACGTGGGCAGGGCAGGAGCTCGCACCCTGGGGGACAGTGGGAGCCCGCGGTGTAAATTATTCTATAAGGCGTTCAGAGACTTCATTTGCATCTTTTCCCTCCCCCGTCCCCATCCCTCTCTCCCCGTCCTCCCACTCTGTCTCCTCTCTCTCCCTCTCTGTCCTGCAACCTCTCTGCTTCCTCTCTCTCTCATTCATCTCTAGAGACCTCAGTCAGGACCCTGTCCCCAGCCTCTGCCACAACCAGAAGCCCCTCAGACGCACAGCAAGCTTGCCGGGACACTTTACCTGCTGTCTCAACCCCAGCACTTGGAAACTGATACTGTTATGGCTCCCTGTGTCACCAATGAGTACGTGGGGGCCCAAAGAGTTAATATCAGACTGAAGGTCACACGGCTGGCTTCGAAACCAGGCCGGCTGGCACCAGGGTCCATTCCCTCATCACTTAACATCACTGTGTGTCCCAAAGCTCCCCAGCAGGGGAATGATGTGATAAACAGAATTTAGATGACTGGCCCAAGGCCCCCAAGCTCATTCACATGGGAGCATCTCGCCCACGGGCTGCTGGGCTCATGGCCTCTTGCCACGGGATGCAGAGCTAGTGCACGGCGGTTCCACGATGCCTCCCAGTTCTGCGTGGAAGCTACAGAGACGTTCTGGTCCAGCTACGGCCACTGAGGCTCCATTGGGACCACACACCACATACGCACTCTTCGTCACAGAAACGGCCGCCCCAACTCAGCCCCGAGAATTCTACCACCAGAAAGCAAGGCTGCTTACCGGTGCCTGTGAGCCTGGGTACGGGGGACCCCAAAGCCTAGACGGCTGACCGACAGGCGCCCTGGCTCCAGGCCGTCCTCGTAAAGCACCAGCTGAGCTAACTGCAGCGCTTAGAGAGGTAGGTGCGCCTGGCCTAAGCAACTCTGGAACTTCCCTTGTAAGATGACAAGGACAGAGACTCGATCACAGCCCAGCACATCCGGGGTGGAGACACTTGATGGGTTTCTCCGATGAAGCCTGTCCACGAAAACTCGGGGGACAGAGCACAAAGAGCCCAACAAGGGACTCCTTGTCCCGACCACACTCTTGCATGGAGAAACCATGGTCTAGACTGCCTGATAACCCAACTCAGGATGAATCCAGTCTCCTCTCCCACTCCTGACACCGGTCCAAACTCAGCCTCCCCAAAGGCTGAGACAAAATGACCCCCGCCACTTACCACGGAGACCTTCGCTCCCGGGATGGTGTCCCTTTGCACGAGGCGGGAGAGGTCACATCCAGGGACCCACTCCGCTCGCTCGGGGTTAGGCCACCCCGTACTGAATGCCGACCGTGTGCCGGTCAGGCCCTGGGCTGGGCCTTTTCATACCTTATCTCACCTAATGCTGACCAGAAACCTGCGAGACGCGTGCTCCACCTGGAGCAGACAGAGGACCCAGAGCGGGTCCTGGGGACTTAAGTAACCAGGTCGCACAGCCTAGAGCTGAATGAGGGACTCCAGGCTATCCGGCTCTGTGGTCCCACACAACCAGGGTGCATCCCAAGGACAGGAAAAAAGTGTCACGGAAAGATGCCAACCCCAAACAGGTCAGCTACACCAGCACCCACAGACCCGGAGATGGCTGCAAATTAGTAAACTACTCACAACACCCTTAGTCGCCTCCCACCCCGATAATAAATTTTATATTTAAAATTTAGGAGAGATCTCTCCTCTCATTTTCGGAATTGTTTCGTTTGCTTCCGCATTCTTGTTTTACTGTCATATTTTCTGTAACGGCGTTTTCTTTATTTAAGAAAAAGGGACTATGGCCACCCCACCGGTGAGTCCACACAAGAGACCAAAGGACAAAATTCACATGTCAGTCTTACATTGCTCAATCCGTGTGTAGACACTAATCACGTGCACTGAAAGCTGCCACGGGCTCCGCAAAGATCAGGCAAACTGACTGCTCCTCGTATCACGCTCTGCCCTGGTCCACACCAACTGCTGTGTGCTCCGCGATAAACCACAGCGCCTGGTAACCTCCATGAATATTGTCGTTTCTTTTACTAGTTATGTTCCTGAGGGTCCCTGAACCCAGAACAGTGGCATCATCACCAAAAGATGAGCCCCCGACAGGCACACTCGGGACCCGAGTGACACTTCACGTCAAGCTTCAAATGCTGTACCACCACCAGAGAGGAACCCTCCTCTACAAAAACTGTCCTTTTCAACGCCTTCGTGCTACGCCCGATTACCTATCCTGTAAACCGGATGTTTGGCCACTGGGTTCTCGTCAGGGACAGTGCTCCTTTGCCTGACTGATCTTTTAAGAGGCCCACGGCCCCTGGCGACCTGCACCAGCCAGGCAAGCCCCGGCCCACACACCCACATGCACACGCATGCACACACACACACACAGTCTTCCTCCTGTCTTATTAAGTGTCCCTGTTCCTTCTTCCATCCCCTTCTACCTCTCCTGGCCTGCACAGCCTGGAGCATAATAAAAGAAACCTCGCAGAGAAGACAGGGCCCTAGAAGGTTCTGCAGAATTCTCCCTTTATCTGATTGAAAACCAGTCTTTCCACCTCCTGGGCACGCCTTGTTCTGAAAGCTGGGCCAGGCTGCAAGTTCTGCCTTATCCTAAACCCACTGGAAGGGTTCACGCCTAGGGGGATCCCGGGAGCCTTTCTACCCATGGTTCACTCCCACTCCAGCCCCGAACTGCCCTCTGTGAGAAGGGAAAAGTTTTCTGAGGTCCACGAGAAAGAACAGAAAACAGCATGGCTGCAGCCTTGGGCCGGCTCTGCCAGGCTCAAACCTCCCAGCGGTTATCTGCCGTCTGCTCGCTCTCCAACTCCACTTCCCTGTCCTTTCCATGCCCACCTGGTGCCCGCTCCTCTGCCAGGCTGACCCACACCTGGGCTCCCACCACTACGTACCAGGGGTGGGCACCTAGGCCCATCTGTGTGACCTCGCTGAGCCTGTAGGATAGAAATAACTCAGAACAATTTTAAGACTTTACAGAAAAAAAAAACACACACACACAGAACAGTAGATTAAGCACAGAGAATTCTCCTTTACCCTGCACCAAACTTGCCTGCTATTATCATTTTATATCACTCTGGTACGTTTCTTAGAAATAACAAACCCTTCCTGATATATTTATTACTCTGAGCTGCAGTCCATACGTGATTCAGAATGTCTGAGTCTTTTCTTGACGTCCTTTTTCTATTCCAGGTTCCCACATGACATTTAGCTGTCGTGTCTTCCTTAGGCTCCTCTTTCTTAGCTGTGGCTGTTTCTCAGACTCTCCTTGTTTCTGGTGACCTTGCCACTTTGGAGGAACACTGGCCCAGTATTTTGTAAATGTCCCCCAGTTGAGATCCGTATGAGCCGTGTGGATAGTATGCACCCTTGATGTGATGAAAATGGCACTTAACAGTTTTTCTTCCCCCGAACCTACAACCTCAATCTAATCACGAGACAGTCATGATTTTTTTTAAATTAAATGTATAACAGATAACACGTTCGATACGGTTCAAAATTCAAATGACACCCAAAGACGCACAGTCAAAAAGTCACCTGCCTTCCTCTCTCCCATGCTGCCCCGTCCCCCTCTTCAAAACACAGGTCGCCACTGTGTTCACTTCAGGTGTATCCTTACAGAATGTGGGCAAATATAGATTCTTATATCCCCTCCACACTCATGCACTTACTCCACGAAGGACTCTGCACTCAGCCTTGTCTGCAGTATGCCCTGAGAGCTGGCTGTGTCGTGCACACAGCAATTCCTTCTTGTCCACACCTCGCCCCCTGCACAGGGAGGGGCTACCGTGTACAGAACCAGGCTTCGACTGGCAGACATCTGAGTTGTTCCCCATCTTTCACTACTGTAAAAGTGCTATTTCACACAAACACCTGTAGGGAGGGGACGGATCTCAGTGTGAGCATGCTAGGACACAGCGCACACCTATCTGAAGTTTGCATAGAGAAGGCCAAGATACCTTCCCAAAGGACTGTATCGACTTGCGTTCCCTCCAAAACTCAGAGATGAGGGTCTGTCTCTCAACAGCTCTGTCAACGACAGAGCACATCACGATCTCAGGGAGATCATCTTATGCTTGAGTGCCCTGCGAGATTCCTCTTCTGTGAACTGTCTTTATACCACGACGAGCCCTTTGATGCACACGTATCAGCTGCCGGTCACGGAAAGGGAGCCAGCCGCCCGAGGAGGCAGGCGGTGAGAACGTGTCACATCCAGGAGGTGGGCCTCGGCCGAGTATGGCCTGTGAGTAGGAGAGACGGGAGCAGAGGGAAGGGCCTCGCTGGACGGAGCCCCCCGGAGGAAGGAGATCCAAGGAGACCCAGGAAACACAGACTGAGGGGTCTGTCTGGCGGGAGGGTAAGACCAAGGCAGAACGGATGCCGACCAAGGCCTCGAACACCAAGCCACAGAGCTGGGTCTCACAGTGCAGGTGGAGGGCATGTTCCAAGCTCATTTTCGTTCTTTACGTTCTACCAGCATTTTGAGACCAGTTACTTTTTAAATTTTTATTTATTATTTTTTATGCTTTTATGCCCATTTAGTTCAGCAGCTCTCAAAGCTTCAGTCACCTGAGCAGCCTTCACAAAGCACACTGACTTCCCAGCCCGGAGGGGTCCAGGGCGTAGGCCAAACAATGGCTCCCAACTGCGTGATTCTTGTGGGCGTCGCTGGTGAAGGAGCACCTTCACCAGCCTTCAGGCCTGCCCGGGCCCCCGGGGAGATCGGGGCCCAGGGTGGACGGGGAGATGAGGATGCTGGGACACACAGGACTGAGACCCCTCCCGCCCCAGAGTTCTGTTCTGGGGAGCAAAGCCCTGGCCCAGAAGCGACATCCACTCTGGAAGCTTCTCTCGCATTCGCCAATCTGCACCAGGCCTCGGGGCTGTGGACGGGGAAACAGAACCCACAAACACCGCGGGTCTCCAAAGGGTTCTCCCCCAGAGCAGAGATACCTGGGGCAGTTCACCTGCATCCCTGCATACGACTTCGGCTCCCGCCAGCTGCCCGTGCTCTGGGTCATGTCACCTGCATAACCTCATAAAGTAGATGGCGGATGGCAACGTCGAGTCACCTGTATGTCTGTCCAGGATCAAGGGCTAGCGCTCTTAACATGTCTAGATTCAAATAATACCTCTGTCCCTCCTTTCCTCGCCCTGCCAGCATAGACCTGGTCCCGGCTCTCTCCCACACCCCGCTCCTCCTCCTCCCTGCCTTCGCCTTCTCCCCTCCATCCCAGCCAGCCCATCAAAGAGACAATCTTATCTTGGGGCACATCCCCTCAAAAGTCCTGACAGCCCCTCTTAAGGCTCAAGACCACACTCTTCACCCAGGCTCTTCGTGCATCAATAAGCCAGAATTATCTGCCCCCCCACAAGCCGTCCCAGCAGCCCTCGCTCTGCCCATCAGCTCCAAGGGCAGGATCCAGCCTAGCACCTACAGGAAGCCTGTGCTCAGCCCCCTCCCCAACACCGTCCCCCAGTGCCATACCTCTCATACACCTGCCCTCCCCCATGCTCTTGTCAATTCCAACTCCACTTCCTTTAAGAAAGCTTTCCCCACTACTGCAACCAGACACCCCACACGACAAAGTGCCTGCTGGCTTCCGGGCACTGTGTCAGGCGGTGAGAAGCGAGCGTATAAACACAGGTTCATCCCCAAGAAGGCCATCCAGTCTAGTGGGTGAGACAGATAGATATTCTACTGCAAGGGGATGAGAAGGGCTCTGGCTGCCTGTCCCAAGTCTGGAAATCAGGGAGGACTTCCTGGGGGAGGTGGAAACTCAGCTGCATCTTTAAAAACCAAAGAGGATTACAGCTTCCAGGAGGGTCCCCTGGCTCCTAGACGCATGGAAGGAGGAGAGCCGCGTTTGGAGGGTCTGGGGGCAGGAGAGAAAGGGACAGAAGCTGCATGTGCAGCATGAGCTCCAAAGAACAGGGTCTCAGACGAGGGGGTCGCGGCTCTCCCCCACTGCTTCGCACGCGTGATTTCAGACCCCTCAGGGGGCTGCGATCAGAATTGCCTTCGCGGGACAGCTTTCTCTTCACAGGGGCACTCAATTCCGCTAACCAATGCAAATGGAGCCCTTAAAAATGGAGACAAGCACTGATAATTCAGCGGCCAGGAGGCTCCCCAAAGGACCCGTGAGGAAGAGCAACAAACAACACCCCCCGCCTGGAGTCAGCAGCTTCAGAAGACTGGGCCGAGAGGCAGCGCTCTGGAAAGGACGGGGCTTCTCTCAAGGAATCTGCAGCGAGCTCCACGTGAGCACCGCGCGTCTGTCCCGAAGATGAGGGGTTCCAAAAATCACACACAAAAGCAAGTGTCACTCAAAAACGGTTTGAGGTGTGAACACCTGGCCCGTTACAAACCCCGCCAACCGCATCACCTGTTTTCGTCCTCACAGCAGCCCTGAGGGGTGGGCAGGGTTTCTCCCACCTGTCTCATCTGCAGATCAGGAAGCTGGGGCTCTCACCTGAGGACTTGCTCGGGCAGACGACAGAAGGTTCCAGAAAGAGGACTGTGACCTGGCCCTCTGGCCCTATGCTACTTGCTGGAACAGCACAGACCCCCGGAAGCCACCCTGTCCAACTCCCCTTTAATAACCCAGTGAAGGACGGAGGGGTCCATGACTTGCTGGTGATCGAGCTGGATGGGTCAAGATGCCAGTGTACTAAGAGCAATTAAAAAGCTGGGGACAAACCAGGGCTTCTCTGAAGCAAGGGGGAGGGCACGTGCACACTGGTGTCCGCAGACCCGGCTAGGACCTGTCCGGAAGGAGTGGGGGGCCGTGACCCCTGGGGCCCTGGGTCCGGGAGCAGCACCCCGTGCCTCAGAGACATGGCCGTCCCAGGAGGAGTCCAGAATGGCCGCGGGAGCGAGGTGCCGACAAACACAGCACAGTCCCATCGAAGGGCAGACCAGTTTTTCAGCTTTTTTCTTTAAAAACCCAAAAATGGATAAAAGGTAACAGGAAAGGCATAAAATTCCAAGGATGTAAACCTAAGCCACTCCCACAGAAGTCAAACATTAAACATACCAAAAAAAAAAAAAAAAGAAAAGAAAAACAAATAACATTAATAATAATTTTAAAATAACATTAAAAAGGCACTCGTGTGCCTTTGCAAGTAAAAACGCAGTGTACATCTCTTTGGTCGGGTGACAGCTGTGGCACACACAGCTCTGGGGTGAAGACGCGAATCCCGCCGCGATCCCACCGCAGGCACAGCCCGTGTGTGGCCTCGGGCCTTCGGTTCTGACCTCGCAGCATGGAACGGGGCCAGTGGCGTCTGTCCCCCATTCCCCCGGCCCGTGAGGTGGATGAGATCTGAGCTGGAAGGGAGAGCACGGGATAGGCACCGTGTGCCAGTCCCCTGGCCTCAGTCCCCAGAGACCTTTGATGTACAGCGTCCCCATTCCATCACGGTGTATGTAGACTGAGTCTCAGGGACATTAAGCACTGTGCCCCGAACCACCCATTCCCAGACGAAGCTTTGGGGGACACTGAGGTGAAAAAGAGGATTCCTGCCTGCAAAGAGTTTCCCGGTCACAGTACTAGAACCAGACAGAACCGGGAGTTGTCTGAGCCCCAGCCCTCCCTCCTCACTTGCTCTCCCACTGGAGATGGATCCGGGACCCACGCGTGTGCCCCTCCCCCCGCCCTTGGGCACCCTGTGAGAACCAGCTCCCCAAGGGACTCTCGGCCTGAGAAGACAGAGCAGGCAACATTTCCTGCCCGGGCTGGGCAGGACCAGCTCCCTGCCACCGTCCTCGGGGAACCCGGGCAGATGGGAACGCCTCCGAGTGCCAGGCACAGCCCGTGGAGTAGCAGGAGTCCCTGTGGCCAGGGCTGTCCCACCGAGGCGTGGCCCGCGCAGTAAGCGCCTGACCTTTGCCCCTTTGGGGCCTGTCTCCAAGCCTCGGGCACTATTTTAAGGCCCTCCGAGATCCAAACAGGATTCAGGGCTCGCCAGGGACCGTCTGTAAAAGTTTTCCACTGGAACAAAGATTTCAGCGCTATAACTCAGAGCGTGACTTTACAATGGGATCTGATTATCACGAGTTCCAGAATATCCTCTTTAGAGAAGCACCCCTCCTTTCTCTTTCCTGTCGTTTAAGGCTGGCAGGCACGGGGCACGTAGACCAGGCCAGTGCCTCAGACAGGGGCGTGCTGGGGTAGAAGAACCTCTTCCTCCCTGGGGATGGGCCTGGGGCCCCAGCCCTTATCCTACAGGGCGTCTGTCCACGCTCACCAGAGAGAGAGGCTCTACCCTGCTGGTGGTGCCAACAGTTAAATGCACCTGCCCAAACCCTCCTCGGCCTTCCACTTCCCTCCAGATAAAGCCCAAGGGCCTACATAATATGGACCAAGAAAGAGTCCAGAAGGGCCGCAGGAGCGAGATACTGACAAACCAGCATGTCGCCTCTGGGACCTCACCAGCCGCTCCATTACCTCCTCAGCCCACCCAGGCCACTCTCAGTGTTATTTCCCTGCTGCCTCCTCACTCTCAGGATTATTCCTCTGATGCCTCCCCCACCCCCAACTCCAGTTCAGGCTCTGCCCTTCTCCACCTGAGCCTATGCCCAGCAAGTAGATAATGTGGACTCTTCACTAAGCCTCGATGCTGTGGCTGTCAGCTGAGCTCAGCCAACGGGAAGAAGCCACACGCAGGAGGTCAGAGTGCAGAAGGAGAGGAGCTCAGGGCAGAAACTGTGGGGGTCCCTCCACAGCAGGAGCAAGGTCCCTCCCCACGACAGCCCTGCCAGGTGGCCCTGCCTCCACCCCTCTCTCAAAGGACGGAGTCGGCATGTTGCACCATGTTGGTTCCTTAACCCTCCCTGTCCTCCGTCCATGACCCCTTCATCCTACCCTCCTCTGCTGAGACCACAGGACCCTAACTCATCCAACCTCTTCCCGACTGACCTGGGTGTTTCCTGGGCTACTGCCCGGTTCAGTCCCCAACTTCACTCGCGTCTCTGACTCCCCACTCTGCCTCGCTTTTCCCCACAGTACAGACGACTCCCTAACACACTCTAAGTCCCTCCCACTCCATATATAAGCTCCATCGGGGTGCAAACTGTGTTTCACTTGCTCTGGTGTCCCAGCGCCTACAGCAGGGCCATATGAGTGGTCAATACTCGTTAATGAATTTGTCAGCACTCATCAATAAGACAGCTCACTAGCTATGGCCTTCATAAGCTCCACAGGTATTTACTGAGCGCCCACCACATCCCAGGTCCTCCTCCACAGGCTGGGAACATACAGTGGCCAACACAACAACGTGCCAGCTCCCATTCCAAAGAGCACCTTCCCATTCTGGCCTGCTCGGGCCAATCCTGCCCTGAGTGTCTGTGTCCTAGCCTGGAGCCTGAATGTCACTGCAGACAACAAGCTGTCTGCAAGCACTCCGGCTGCCTGTCAAAACCCTCCTGGTGTCTGAGAGTACAGCACTGCTGTCTCAGGCCATCTGCATCATTCCGCTAGCCAGCTGACTTCAGACGTTTGCAAACCCACATGGGTGGCCGTCTGATTAGAAGTGGGAGCTTAGGGTTACTCTGTAACGTCGTGCTGGCTGCTAACGATGACCGGTGACAACAGGATGGATGGAAGTCAGGAAGGATGGCTTCATATCCCTGCTTAGCCACTCACCGGCTGCATGACCTTGAACAAAAGACTTGACATCCCTGAGGCCTCAGTTTCCTCATCTGTAAAACGGGGACACTCGTCTGTAGTTTGTCCAGGGCTACCACGAAGAAACTCTGCTTGTAAAAAAGCCTGGCACAAAGCAAACACACACAAAAGAAAAACATGGGAGCTATCATTACGTGTCTGAAGAGTAAATGCTGGGATGAGTTTCCGATGCATTATTTTTAATAGCATGCCTCTGTGGGATGGAGTGGGAATCAAGCTCCAAGCTAGAAAAACGCTGAATATATTTAGTTACTCCTAAGGACCTATTTCTGTACCTCTTTGGACATATATTTCATGAGAAACTTGCTTTTTTAAAGAAAAGATGACTTTTCTCTACTGG